>JAAGKR010008985.1:10428-28518 GCA_011419295.1 Clarias macrocephalus | reverse complement strand
CTCCAGTCCGCCTCAGTGGAGGCCCCGAATCTCCAGTCCGCCTCAGTGGAGGCCCCGAATCTCCAGTCCGCCTCAGTGGAGGCCCCGACTCTCCAGTCCGCCTCAGTGGAGGCCCCGAATCTCCAGTCCGCCTCAGTGGAGGCCCCGAATCTCCAGTCCGCCTCAGTGGAGGCCCCGAATCTCCAGTCCGCCTCAGTGGAGGCCCCGAATCTCCAGTCCGCCTCAGTGGAGGCCCCGAATCTCCTGTCCGCCTCAGTGGAGGCCCCGAATCTCCAGTCCGCCTCAGTGGAGGCCCCGAATCTCCTGTCCGCCTCAGTGGAGGCCCAGACCTGCCAGAGAGCCCCGGTGGCAGGCCCAGACCTGCCAGAGAGCCCCGAAAGGCATGAGCCAGCTTCTCCGACGTTCTGCATCAACGAGGACAGCGAGCTTCCTCTTCCTCCGCCGCCGCTGTCATGCGCCGCCGAGGTCAGCGAGCTGCCTCCGCCACTGACGTCCTGCATCGAGGACGCCGTGCTCCTGCCGCCGCACGGGTTCGAGGATGCCGTGCCCACTCCGCCGTCCGATCTCGGCACCAGCCTTGGATTAATTTCCTTTTCATTCCAAGGTAAAAGGCCTTGCAGCCTCTCTGTGGGGAAGACGGTTCTGGGACCTTGGGGAGCGTGTCCGGGTCCTCCTTTGGCGCCCCGGTGGTGCGCCTTTTGGGGGGGGGGGGGGTAATGTCAGGGATCACCCCTAAAGGGCGCCAAAGTGCCCAGAGACTTCCTTTGTTTTTTCTGTTTTCTTTGTGTTCTTTTGTGTAAGACTCCATGTCCCAGAATGCACCTCAGTCAGGTGATGTGGCGCTCACCTGAACTGAGGTAGCTAATTAGTGTTTTGTTATAAATGTTCCTGAGTTCAGTTTAGTCTTGTCTTGCATCTGTTCGGTTTGGGTTACTGTTTGTTCTCTGTTCATCTAAGGTTACTGTTCTGGTATGTTGTTTGGCTCCGTGTTCTCCCCGGCTCCGTGTTCTCCCGACCTTTGTCTGTCTCCTAGCCTGTTTGTCTCTGTTTGTTGGTAATGTCTAGTCTGGTTAGTCTGTCATGTTTAGTTTAGCCTGGTTTAAGTTCATGTTCTGTTCTTTTGGTTCTCTGTCTTATTCTCATTAAAATCCTTTTTGATCACCTCACCACTGCTATCATGCCACTCCTTCATCCGGCAAGCAGTAACCGTTACACTTCTTTGATTTTGAGTGTCCAGCATCACTTGGTATAATCTATCGAGCGACTGCAGTCACGAGTCCTCAGAGAACAGCTGTCTGCATCAACTCTGGACAGGACTGTCTTCATGGTAAAGTGGAATCGTCCCCAGTCACCACACGCATCCCAGACAGACCACATGGGGCGTCCATGTGACAACATCTCCAACCAGTAGGGGGCACCAGAGGACAGAGAGAGTCTGGATCACTGGCAGCTCAGGAGAGATGAAGTGAAGCGTGTGTGAAGCACATTAACAGAACGACTGTTTTATCGGAAAGATTAACAAGACATCTCTAATGAGACTAGTGTGAGCGCATACTAACAGAATTACTGCTGTAGAGTAAAAATAAAACAAATTAACCTGCAATTTACCTTATCGCAACAGAGCACTGTTTCCATTAGTTTGTGTGTGTGTGAAGGCGAGAGGAGGAGGTGTGTGTGTGTGAGTGAAGGGGCATGGTGTCGAATTACACACGCACGCACACACACAACGGCAGGGAGAGAAAATGGATCTTTAACCTTTCTGAGACTTTCTTTTGCTTTACACGCGTGCACACACGTATGTTATAATAAACAGTACATGCGTGCTGTACACACATGCTTACAAACACAAAATAAAAGATGTTTTACACACATGCGTGGTCACAGTGTTATAGTAAACAGTACACACGTGCACGGATGTTGATTATATCAGTGAGAGACGAGCAGTAAGACCCAGCAGGGGAGACGATTACAATTCTGCAGTGCAAGAGAGAGAAAAAACATTGGCTCAGTTGTGGTCAGGTGACGCTCGGTCTCAAAACAAGAAGCACATGCGTGATACATGATACTCGGTACTCATAAACCAAGACATGCTCGTTTTTCAATTCAAAATTTATTAAAAATTTTTGCTCGTATTGCAGAACACTCGCAAACCATGTTACTCACAAGCCGAGGTTCCACTGTATATTCCGACTGGTCTGGCAGTGGATTCCCTCGTGATGTTGTCTCCCTGTGCTCAGTCAGGAGGAGGAGTGTGGAGAGTCTGGTGTTTATACAGAGATGGAGCTGCTCATCCTGCTGCTCTTTTTTGGTGAGAAATTGTTAACTTTTATCACTGTTTATATTTCATTTTATTCTTACTGTGAAACCAGAGTTTTGGTTTCTTTGATGTTTGTTTTAGTTTTATGGTTTTCTGCCTATACCGCCCTGTAGAGCTGAAAAATCTACTTTCTTTTTGCCCAAACCCTTTAACTGTAGTATCTGAAATATAAATCACTACGTGTGGACATGGCCTGAGTGTGTCTAAATCACTAATTGTTATCAGGTGCGCTCAATTTCCTAATGCCGCTCCATGTCAATAGGTATGTCTTCCCACGGGACATACACCAGCATTAGGAACAGGAAAAAAAAACTCTAAAGCTCTTAAGCCAATGAATATAGTAAAAATACTCAACTAGTTCAATTGTATACAGATTAATTAGTGCAGGTTACTGGGATGGAACATATGAGGTCATCAGACTTGAAATGTAGACCATGTACAGCTTTCAAAAACGTGTGATACCATTTTAATTACTGACCATCACAATATGTGAATATCTATCATGTTTATTGTTCAAGAGATATAGGATTCTACAAAGGTCCTGATTTCATTACCGTGATGTGATGTGTGGTAGTTTGTGATACAGAATCCTTGGTTTATTAAAGAATGCCAGTGTCAGCTTTATATTATTTTAGACAAAAGCAAAAGGAAACCAGATGGAAACAGGTAGAAGCAAATAGTGTGTCCAACGAAAAAAATGTCCTCCATTGTAAAATTAAGAAGAGCTTAAATATGCACAACTGTACGATTTCTCTTTGCCAACCAATAAGACTGCAAAAGCACATCTAATCCTCAGTGAGTTTGAAATATGGCGTGTGCGGCACACAGTCTTAAACCTTTATGTCTTCAGGTGTCACCATGACGTCAGGAGGTGGACATCACTCTATGGTACAAAGGTGTCGTTGGATTTTACTTGATAAAATATTACAGGATTATCTAAAATCCCACACAGTCTACCCAAGGTCTATTTTCTTTTTATGAATCCAATGGTGCTCTTTTGGGCAACAAAACACTTTTCTTGGAGTCTTTTCTTAATAACCATTTGATTTATTAGTTGATTTGTAATGCTCACACACTCACTCATCTTCTACATTGCTTTATCCTGTATTTAGGGTCGCAGGGGGACAGGGTGCCAATCCATTGGAGGGCACAACAAATACACTCATTCACACACTCACTCACTCACACACTACGGGCAATATGGGAACGCCATTTAACCAAACCTACATGTCTAATTAATAGAGTTTACACTATTTGTGGTCTTTATCTTTAATACTGGTGTTGCATTAAAAACCAAAGAGCGAAAATGACAAACACAATGATTATTAAACAAACCCAAAAATGTATTATACAAAAATTAAACCAAAAGGTGCACCAAAATAAAGCAAAACAATATTTACAATATAATTGTGACCAGTAGGTGACTGTAATGCAAGGCCAAGGTCCGGATTATTGAGTGTGAGAGCGTTCGGGAGTCTCACCAGTTCATAGACACAGTCATAGGTCACAGTCTGGGTTTGTTTTAGTTCCAACCCAGAACCAAAACACAGTCATTGGGAAAGTAAAACGTATTGGGATACATTCCACGGCACAGGTCCATTTCATCAATAATCAGATGAATTCCGCTTCTTCCGTATTCTAACTAAAGAATATGAAATTCACATTTCATGCAAACTTAAATAATCCTTTTGATTGTGTGAAGCTGCTTTGCGACATTCGAATGTTAAAAGCGCTATACAAATAAAATTGAATTGAAATAAAAATATAATATTTAAAAGATAAAAAATAGTGTATATAAAGTAAATATTAAAGTGAGGAACATAAAATATGAAATAAGAGTATAATAAAAAATGTACAGTATAGAAAATATAAACTTTTGGCTGTAAAATTTACATTATGTACAAATAATAAAATAAAATAAAACATAGAATTGAGATGGAATTGAAATGGAAATGTAATGAGCATAGCAGCATAGCAGGGCACAAAGTATGTGCAAATGAGTTAAATGTGCATTGATGTGTAATGTGGAGTTTGCTGAATGGTATATGAATAGGAGCAGAGTGTTTGTCCTGAATGGTGTTGTGATTGAGAGTCCAGCCTGCGGGAAGAAGCTTCTTCTCAGTCTCTCTGTGTTGGCCTTTAGGGAGCTGAAGTGCTTTCCTGAGCACAACAGAGAGAACATTCCATTGGTCCAGAGGTCCTTCACAATCTTCCTGGCCTTGGTCCAGCACCACTTGCTGTAGATTGCGTGCAGGTGAGGGAGCTCGGTGTAGATGATTTGCTCAGCTGGTTGCACCACCCTCTGTAGAGCTCGTTTGTCCTGCATGGTGTTGTTTCCGAACCAGGTCATGATGTTTCCCGTCAGGAAGTTCCTAAGCACCTAAGAGGGCAATCTAAAGTCTCTCAAGCGTTTGAAGTGGTAAAGATGCTGCCGGGCCTTTTTCACCACAGTGTTGATGTGACGGGACCATGGCAAGTTCTGCGTGATGTGAATACGGAGGTATCTGAAGTTGTCCACTCTCTCTACTAAGCTCTCATTGATCATGGGGGTCTGGTAGTTCGTCTTCTGCTTTTTCCTCAAGTCCTCTATCAGCGTTCTGTCCACTAGCTGTTCTGTGCAGGCTCTGAGGACTCGACATGGGATGCTGTTTGGTCCTGCTGCTTCCCTGGTGTTCACTCTCCTGAAGACTCTCCTCAGGTCATGCTCGGGGCTGATAAATGCTTTTCCGGTGTTGACATTTTCTTACTGTCTGCAGCTATTAGTATTAACTTTAGCATTAGCATTGTTAGCTGCAGCCTTGACATGAGTGAAGGAGGTGTGCAGAGACATTTACATTTAGACATTTGGCAGACGCTTTTATCCAGAGTGATTTACAAAAAGAGCTTTGAAGTTTACATCACTGGATAGACACTTACTGGGTTACTAAGTTAGAAGTTACTTACTAACTAAGTGCCATCAGTCAAAAACAACTGTGAAGAGTTTTTTTTTTTGGGGGGGGGGGGGATTACTCCAAGTATTGAAGAAACAGATGCGTCTTGAGTCGTCGTTTAAAAATCGTGAAAGTCTCTGCTGTACGGACATCTAGAGGAAGTTTGTTCCACCAGCTAGGTGCCATAACAGAAAAGAGTCTGGATGAATGTCGTCCTCGATCCCTGAGAGATGGTGGGACGAGGCGAGCAGTGCTGGAGGATTGGAGGAAACGTGGTGCAGTGCGATTGTGATTGTGCAGTGTGATTAGAGCAGAGAGGTAAGTGGGTGCTGGGCCATTTTTAGCTTTATAGGCAAGCATCAGGGTTTTGAATTTAATGCAGGCAGGTACAGGAAGCCAGTGGAGGGAGCGAAGGAGTGAAGTAGTGTGGGAGAACTTGGGAAGGTTGAAAACGAGACGTGCTGCTGCGTTCTGGATCAGTTGCAGAGGATGAATCGTGGACAAAGGCAGACCTGCCATGAGTGAGTTGCAGTAGTCCAATCTTGAAATAACAAGGTACCGAACAAGCACCTGAGTAGCCTGTGAAGAAAGAAATGGGCGGATTCTTCTGATGTTGTAAAGAAGAAATCGATAATGGCGAGTAAGGTTAGCAATGTGTGGGGAAAATGACAGATGATTGTCCACGGCTATCCCAAGATTGCGGGTGGTGGCTGAAGGAGCGATCTGATTGTTGTCCAGGGATATCACAAGGTCTTGACCTGGGGATGAGTCACCAGGGATGAACAGCAGTTTAGTTTTACTCAGATTGAGCTTCAGCTGATGAGCTGCCATCCAGGATGAGATGTCTGCCAGACATGCTGGGACCCGGGTGGAAACCTGAGTATCTGAAGGAGGAATAAGTTGCGTGTCATCTGCATAACAATGGTATGAAAAATCCATGTGATATGACCTTACTAAGAGACCAAGTACTGAACCCTGTGAGACACCAGTAGAGAGTCTGAATGGGGCAGATGTGGATCCGTCCATGTCACCTCATACGAAATAACTTCTAGATAAGAAGCAAACCATTGCCACGCTGTTCCACAGATTCCAAGGCTTAGATAGATAATAGAATCTTGTGGTTCACCATGTCAAATGCAGCTGACAGCTGTAGTTGTATTACACTACATCACACATTTAGATTGTAGAAATACTGTAAGTAATTTTCAGCTTCATTATATTTTATTTGCAGTACAACTACTATATTAACTGCAATAGCCATTTAATATAACAGCAGTATTGCAGTATTACAGCAATTTTAGCATGAAGATAAAATGCAGTGGATTTGTATTCAAATCACTGCATTTCCTGCAAATGTACTGCATATGTAAGAAAAAAACAATACTGCAGTTTTGACACTTGAACAGATCAGTTATTTTTTGTAAGGGGAAACGGCGAGTGCGATTGTGAAAAAAGCATAGAAATATGAAAAAGCATCCATGCACAGAACTGCTAATAAATAAACTATTGGACTAGACTAACAGACCCCCCCAAAAAAACTTTGTTTAAATGTATTGTACAACTTGAATGTTGAGACGTTTAAGTCAAAATAAGATGAAAACGAAAAGATTTTCTAATCACATGAGCCAATAGTTTATTCACAATAGAACATCGAGAACATAAATGTTTAAACTAAGAAATTTTGAATTTTAATCCACTAAATGAGCTTATTTTAAATTTGATGCCTGCTACAGGTACTCAAAGTTCGGACGGGGGCAACAAAGGCTGAAAGAACAAGAAATTTTTAAATGATTAAACTGGGAGAACTTCTAGCATCAGGTCTGTAACATGATTAGCTATAAAAAGGGATGTCTTATAGAGGCAGAGTCACTTAGGAATATAGATGGGCAGAGGTTCTCCCAATTTGTGAGAGAGTCTTTGCAAGGCTTTGCAAATGTCATCATCTACAGAGCATAACATCATCAAAAGATTCAGAGAAACTGGAGAAACCTCTGTGCGTAAGGAACACGGCTGTTGAACTTTTGTTGGATGCCTGTGGTCTTCGAGCCCTCAGATCACAGTGTCACTCATCTGCATGATTGTTTCATTGACATTACTAAATGGGTCCAGATATACTTCCAGAAACCAGTTTGGTAAACACAACTCCATCATTCGATCTGCAGATGCCAAATAAAGCTCTATCATTCAAAAAGGAACCAATATGTGAACCTGGTCCAGAAGCGCCATTGTGTCCTGTGGGCCAAGGCTCATTTAAAATGGAAAAAAAGTGGAAAAGTGGAAAAGTGTTCTATGGTCAGACGAGTTCAAATTTGATATTCTTGATGGACACAGTGTCCTTGATTTCCTCCAGGATAAAGAGGAGAGAGACCTTCCTGCGTGTTACGTGCATTAAGTTCAAAAGCCAGCATCTCTGATGGTATGGGGGGGCATAAGTGCATATGGTATGGTCAGCTTGAATCTTTTGGACGGCACTATGAATGCTGAAAGGTATATAAAGGTTTTAGACGATGTCTATTTCAGGGAAGGCTTTGTGTATTTCAGCAGGACAATGCAAAACCACATACTGCAGCTCAAATTAAAATTAATTAAAATTTTGTCACATGCACAGTCATACACAGTACGATATGCAGTGAAATGCTTATGCAATGCTTAAGGACTACCTTAGAATAAAGAAATGAATATAACAAAGAAAGTAGAAATAGATTTAACTAAGAATAAAATATTAAAATATATGTACAGTAAAAAATATATGTATAGTAAAAATATACAATTTCCAATAAGAAAAATAAGAAAAATATAAGAAAATAAAAATGTACAAAAAATATAAGAAAATATAAGAGAATAAGAAAAACCTGGGTGCAAATGTAGAAAAATATGTATACAATAAAGGAATATAAGAGAGCCTAGGTGTACCTAGGTGTACAGTATAGAAAATATGGGATATAAATAGAGATGTCCAGGGGTTGTGCAAGTATGTTGTAAAGTGTTTTGTACTTAAAGTAACTTGTGCTTTTTATAAAATAAATAGTAATGTAGTGTGCAGGGTGTGCAATGATTGTCCCAAGAGTCCAGAGCGAGTGCAAGAAGCATGAGTGTGGATGTGTAAAGTGCGTCAGTCAGTACATTTGGTGCGCTGGTTGAGAGGCCGTATTGCCTGCGGGTAGAAGCTCCTCTTCAGTCTCTCTGTATTGGCCTTCAGGGAGCGGAATTGCTTTCCTGACCTCAACAGAGAGAACAGTCCATTGCTTGGGTGGCTGAGGTCCTTCACGACCTTCCTGGCCTTAGTCCAGCACCGCGTGTTGTAGATCGAGTGCACGTCAGGGAGCTCGGTGTGGATGATGCGCTCAGCTGATCGCACAACCCTCTGTAGAGCTCGTCTATCCTGCATGGTGCTGTTCCCGAACCAGGTCGTGATGTTTCCTGTCAGGATGCTCTCTATGGTGCAGGAGTAAAAGTTCCTGAGCACCTTGGAGGGCAGCCTAAAGTCTCTCAAGCGCCTGAGGTGGTAGAGACGCTGTCGGGCCTTCTTCACCACGGTGTTGATGTGACAGGACCATGACAGGTCCTGTTTGATGTGGACACCGAGGTATCTGAAGGTGTCTACTCTCTCCACTGGGCTGTTGTTGATGACAGGGGTCTGGTAGTTCCTCTCCTGCTTTGTGCTAAAGTCTACTACCAACTCCATTGTCTTGCTGACGTTTAGAAGGAGATTGTTCCTCTGGCACCAGGTCTCCAGATTTCCGATCTCCTCCAGGTAGGCCGTCTCATCATTGTCAGTGATCAGGCCCACCACGATGGTGTCATCAGCAAACTTGATGATGGTGGTGGAGTTAGTAGAGGCTACGCAGTCGTCTGTGTACAGAGAGTACAGCAGGGGGCTCAGAACACAACCCTGTGGTGCTCCAGTGCTGAGCGTGAGGGAGGCTGAGACATGTCCACCCATCCTTACAGCCTGTGGTCTGCCAGTTAGAAAGTTGGAGATCCACTGACACAGAGATGAGCTGAGTCCCAGGTGCTCCAGCTTAGTGGTGAGTGTGGAGGGAATTATGGTATTAAATGCTGAGCTGTAGTCGATGAAGAGCATTTTAACATAATTCCCCCTTTTACTGTCCAAGTGTGTGAGAGATGTATGAAGAAGATGAGTGATAGCATCATCTGTAGAGCGGTTTGACTGGTACGCGAACTGTAGTGGGTCCAGTGTGTCTGGTAGTGAGGAGATGATGAAGTCTCTGACCAGCCGTTCAAAGCACTTCATCACCACTGATGTGAGGTCTACAGGTCTATAGTCATTTGAGGGAAGCAGGATGTGGTTTCTTCGGAACAGGAACAATGATGGACTCCTTAAAGCATGTAGGGATCACCGACTGAGATAAAGAGATGTTGAATATCTCCGTGAACACAGGTGCAAGCTGGTCTGCAAGCTGGTCTGCGCAGGCTCTGAGGACTCTACCTGAGATGCCATCTGGTCCTGCTGCTTTCTTGGTGTTCACTCTCTTGAAGGCTCTCCTCACGTCATGTTCGGAGATGATAAACGCATTTCCGGTGCTGGCAGTGACTTCCTGTCTGTAGCCGTTAACGCCGCTAGCATTAGCAACGCCAGCGTCTTTAGCTGCAGCCTCGAAATGAGCATAGAAGGTGTTCAGCTCGTCTGCCAGAGTCATGTCCGCATCCGTCATACCGGATGTTGGTGCTTTATAATCCGTTATTGTCCTTAGTCCCTGCCACAGGCTCCTAGAGTCACTCTGTTGGAGTTGTGACTCTAGTTTCCTCCCGTAGCGCTGCTTCGCCTCCTTCACTGCCTTCTGGACGTTATATGACGCAGCCTTGTACTGGTCCATGTCCCTCGACGCAAATCCCACGTTGTAGGCAGCGGTGCGAGATCTCAGAGTCGCGGATGGTTTTATCCACCAACGGCTTCTGATTGGGAAACGTTCTGATGGTCGTTTTTTGCACGGTATCATTCGCTAGTTTTCCGATGAAACTCACAACCGCTTCCGTAAACACGTTGACGTCATCAGAGCTGTTCTGGAACATGTCCCATCTGCGTCATCGAGTGCATCCTGAAGCGTGGCCACCGATTGGTCCGTCCAGCGCGCGACCTCCCTCTGAACCGGAAGTTCCTGTTTAAGCCTTTGTTTATATTTTGGCATGAGGAAGATGGCGGTGTGGTCAGATTTCCCAAACGGGGGGCGAGATTGTGCCTTATAGCCGTCCTTTAGTGGTCCAGTGTTCTTTCGCCCCTGGTCGGGCAGGTGATGTGCTGATAAAAGTTTGGCGCTGCGCGTTTGAGGTTGGCATTGTTAAAGTCCCCCGCCACAATAAGCGCAGCATCCCGGTGTTGTGTCTGGTGCTGTGTGAGAGCCTCATGCAGCTCGCATAAGGCAGTGTCCGTGTCCGCTTGTGGCAGAATATAAACAGCGCTGATTATGACCGATGTAAACTCCAGAGGAAGATAAAAAGGACGACACTTGATGGACAGAAGTTCCAGGTTGGGTGTGCAGGAGCATGTAAGAGGAACAACACTCGTGCTGTTGCACCAGCTGCTGTTCATCATTAAACACACGCCGCCTCCCCTTGTCTTCCCCGAGTCCCGTGTCCTGTCCATGCGGTGAACTGAGAAGAACTCGGCCGGCTGGATGGCGTGGTCCGGCAGCGCTGAATTCAGCCATGTCTCGGTGAAGCAGAGGAGATTGCAGTCCCGAATGTCTCTCTGGAACTTTATCCTGGCCTTGAGGTCATCGAGCTTGTTCTCCAGTGACTGGACGTTGGCGAGCAGGATGCTAGGCAGAGGTGTGCGGTGTGCACGGGCTCTCAGCCTGTTTCTGACGTCGGCTCGTTTCCCTCGGGGCCGCCGCTTCGCGTCGCGTCCTTTGTTCTCCCTCAGGATCTCACGCGGCCAGCTCGGATCCGGAGTCAAAAACGTCGAATACATTGTATACCAATAGAAATAAGAGCATCTCTATCGTACCTAATGCACTCAATGGTGATGAATTACCCGGTTTAAAGTTATCGAAAATTAACTTAAAAAGTAAAAACAAGTTAAAGTAGGTCGGAGCAGTCGTGACGGCAGCCGACCTCACCGGCGCCATCTTGGAATGCTATTACAACAGCATGGCTTCATAGTAGAAGAGTCCGGGTGCTGAATTGGCCTGCAGTCCAGATCTTTCACCTATAGAGAACATTTGGTGCATCAATAAAGAAAAATACGTCAAAGACAACCATGAACTCTTCAGCAGCTGGAAACCTATAGCAAGCAAGAATGGGACCAAATTCCAACACAGAAACTCATAACCCCAGTTCCCAGACATCTTTAAACTGTTTTGAAAAAAAGACCAGATGCTACACCATGGTGAACATGGTCCCAACTTTTTTGAGACCTGTAGCTGGCATCAAATTTGAAATGTGCTCAGTTTGCTCATTAAGTTTCTCAGTTTCTTTTCTTTTACTTTACATGCCAAATTTTCCCAGAATTCAGGTTGTATTTCTCACCTCATCTTAGTTTCACTTTGTTTTAATGTCAGAGTCCAAGTAACAAGAGGCGTAGGTAACAGAAAGGATATCTGGAGGGTGTGGTGGGTGTTATAGCACGCTGGAGCCAATCTTTCAGTAACATATTATGAGCACTTTATAGTATTGGAGTCACCAATGCACTGTCTAAAAATTGCAAATTAATTAATTCATGGTTATTTATAATAATATTCATTTTTAGAGCAATTATACCTAGAAACTTATTGCGCACCACATAACAGTTCATTAAAAAATATTCAGGTATTTTCTTAATAACAAAAATGCTTTTATATTTTGACTGTAAAGCTGCATGTGTACAGTCAAATGCACTTTCATACAGTCTATTCAAATTATATGACAGACGCTCACTGAGTGATTATAATACACGGAAACAGCACTGGGACATTTAACTGTATGTATCACTCTGCATCACACGTGTTCAATTGTTGATTACAAACACATTCAAAACCAGTGAAGGAAGCACTATTAGTAAAAACACACATCTGATAATATTGTCATTTTAAACAACATGCTGTCTCCTTACTATATGCTGCCAAATCGTTCTGAATCACCTTTATGTTGTTTTATTTAGACCTAATATATCTCTAATCTCTGGTCAAGGTGTATTCTAAAATGGAAATATAAAGTGCATGTGCGCGAAGGAGCAGGACTGCGGGATTAGGCACGGTTGGTGAGCTATTTTTGTTAATGATCCCGGGCGTTCTCCCCGCACTATAAAACACAGCGGGGAGTGTAGTTTGGGGTCTGGTCTGGTGTGGTCTAATTTGGGCTGTCTAGGAGGTGCGGTGGACTTTAATTTTGCGCTTGGGTCCCACAGGAGGGACATAGGAGCCGCCTAGCGACACAAGCGCGTGCGAGCTGAGCAGGGGGGACGTAGGAGCCGTCTGTCAAAGGCTCGCAGGAGTGGCACATGAGCGGGGCTATGCAACGCGCCCCCCCTCCTCCATGGACTTCAAAGAGGGAGTGGAATTCCTCCTGTTGATCACCCCAAGCAAGACAGCCATGAGCTCACTGCCAGAGCTCTCGCGGCTCTCACTCTCGCATGCAACGGATTTTGTGGTCCTGCGGCTGATGAAGGAAAGTCCCTGTTTCCAGCCGGGGAAAGCTGCCCAGTCGATAGACGTCTGCGAGGACTCCAGCCTGAGGCCACGCCCAGGGAGAGAGCTGGGAAGGGCTGGTTCGGCAATCACAGAGAGGAGAGTGAATGAGAACTGCGCAGGAGCTGCTGTCGACGTGGGCTCACGCTGCCACTCTGCCCACTGCCACCGCTCACCAGTCTGTGCCTGCATGTCAGCGGGGAACTGCCAACCAAACCTGCACCTGCATCGTCTTTCCATCCTCCTTCCTTTAAACCCTTTCCTACCCCATTTCTTCCTAAATAAATGACCCTTTTCCCCGTAAGA
Source organism: Clarias macrocephalus (assembly GCA_011419295.1). NCBI lineage: Eukaryota > Metazoa > Chordata > Actinopteri > Siluriformes > Clariidae > Clarias > Clarias macrocephalus. The sequence goes on along the minus strand of JAAGKR010008985.1, from coordinate 15,340 downwards.
CCTCGCCTCGTGTTCGTGCTTCATGGGACCCCACATGCACATAGGGTCGAAGCCGTTACACCTGACTCAATGCCTCCAATAATGTAAATTATTTCACTCTAATAAATTACCCTGTGTAACCTTATTGGTGTAATACTTAGAACAAAAGTATTTCATAATGATGAATATAATTCGCTTCATTAAAACTCTGCAATCTGTCTGTCTCTCAGGTGTCTCACTCTCTGATGGGTTTAATGTTGATGTGTCGAACCCAGAGAAATTCTCAGGAAATAAAAAGGAGTTTTTTGGATACAGAGTGCTGCAGTATCAGTCTGATGAGATGAAACAGTGAGTATTTACTGCATTAGGTTCACTAAATCTGTCTTAAAGGCACAAGGAATAAGAGAACTCTGGCTCAAACAATCTGCACTTCTCTCTGTGTTCCTGCAGTCTGTATATTGTAACTACACTTCTTCAGTACTTAGACTACACCCCCCCCCCATTTAAAATAAACGAATGAATAAATCCTCTTCCCCAACAGTGTTTGACTGGTTGCACTTAGATACTTACAGGTTACTAAAAATGTAAATGTACACCATTAAAACTTCAGCTGTTTGTAAAAAGGGGTTAGAAAGCATGCATGTGATTACAGTCATGGGGAATAAAACTAATTAAACTGTGAATGTTTACAGATCAGGGGATAAAGATGTCCAAAATGTATTACTGAGTGTTTAGGGCATGTTCAGTGTGTGTGTGTGGGTGGGTGGCCCTGATAGTAGAGTCGAAGGTGCGAAACTTTGAACTTAAAGTAAAAAGTCTTTAGTCCATGTGACTGCCTCCATGTCTGTCCGTCTGTCAGTTACTTCACTCTGCACCACTGAGTGATCCATGCAAAACAGGCACAACATGAATGTTATATATCTGTCAGCTCCATGCAGTGTGCGGTGACGATCTGCTGTAAATCATGTTGTTGTGTTTGTGTGCTGTTTGTCTGTTAGTATTATCGTCAGCGCTCCGTCAGGCTCAAACAGTTCAGGAGCACTTTTCAGTTGCACAGTGGAGAAGAATAACTGCAGCTCTTTTTATCAGTCAGGTGAACGAACACACACACACACACACACACACACACACACACACACACACACACACACACACACACACACACACACACAGAGCTCATAACCAGGCTGTGCTGTTCCTCAGACTCGAAGGCGATCAGGTTCTTTGGGATGTCGATGACAGTGGGGACGTCTCCTACAGCCACACTCACTGTGAGTTTAACATTTTAATATTTGCACAACTTTCTCAACCAAAGTAAAGTACAAATATAATTTAGTAAATCTAAACTAAAATAAAGTTCATTTACACCAAGTATAAATTTGACAATATATAAACTAAGGGTACAATGTACAGAAATATAAATGTAGTAAAAATATGATCACTGTATTGGAGAATGTATGGCAGCAGCAGTTATATTTAGTTATATATTAAGTACAAATAAATCCCTGTTTTGTGTGTGCAAATAGAAGCATATCTGTGTAAAAATACATACAACCTCAGATTGCGAATAACGCAGTTTGCAAATTGAGCAAAAATTTGTAATACATTTTGCCTTGTTAAACAAGCGAGTCTTGATTTACAAGTACCAAGTGTCATTCAGTATCATGTATCACGCATGCGCTCTTGTTTTGACGCCGAGCGTCATGTGATCACAACTGAGCCAATGGTTTTTCTCTCTCTTGCGCTGCGGAATTGTGGGTAATCGTCTCCCCTGCTGGGACTTAGTGCTCGTCTCTTACTGGTATAATCAACATCCGTGCACGCGTGTACTGTTTACTATAACACTGTGACCACGTGTGTGTGCGTGAAGATGTGAACTGTGTGTGCGTGAGTGAGTGTGTGAAAGTCATCCTTTCACGCGTGCATGTACTGATTATTAAAACACGTGTGTGTTCACGAAAGCAAGCAAAAGCGAGTGTCATTAGAGAGGTTACAGATCCATTTTTTCTCTGTCAGACTACACTGATAGTGCATGTGCGCGAGTGTCATTAGAGAGTCTGTGCCTCTCCCCTCCTCCTCTCACTTTAACACACACACACACTCTAATGGAAACTAGGGGTGCTCCGATTGATCGGTCACCGATCATAATCGGCCGATAATTGCTTTGGGAAGTTTGATCAGCAGTCTCTATAATGGGCAATATAGAAAACCGGTTTGGCAATTCTACGTGTTGTGTGAAAAAGACAACACATTAGCAATCGGCAACCTGTGTTACAAGCCAATTCCACGAGGCGGGAAGCAGCCAAAGCATTTTAACACCACGAACCTCATCAGACATTTGAAGGTTAGTCATGTAAAGGAACACAAGCAGTTTTCAAAGTTGGCTAGCGTTGAGAGAGCGGAAGAGCTCAGCAACTCGCGCGCCGCCACTCACTCAGCTGTTGGTAATCTCACCTACACGGTTTCGCTCGGTGGCTGTAAGTACAATTCATCATGATTCACCGCGAGTTTTGGCGCTGTGATTACGTTTATTTCTTTCCGCGCAAAGAATTAAACATGTTTAATTTTTTTGGTGGACCTTGCAGAACTTTGCGGAATGTCGGCGGGTAATCGTGGCGGTTCAGGTGCTCAACACCGCATCTCACTGCAAGTCAAACCGCATAGGTGAGATACAAATCTGGCCATTAAGAACGCACGTTTCGAGAAAAGGAATCTTGCGCGCTTCCGCGGAAGCTCGTGGGAAGCTGTGAAAATGCCGTTCATTACCTGTAGGGGGCAGTCGTGTTTCAATCGGAAGTATTGTTTGTCTATTGAAGCCAAAAATGTGTTAATCTCTCTTACGCGCCCATTGACAGCAAGCGACAGAGCTCATAAACGTGTCGAGCTCAAACTTTAAATACTGATATGTACTTGAATTAAATACTTTAAATACTGTACCTACTTATTTGACTGCGCTTTCTCCATTCAGTATTATTATCATTAAAAGTAGTAGTGAAAACTACCGCTGATTAACTGCCTCTCTGCAGTGGTTAAAACAGTAACCAGTAACAGTTAAAATAACGCAGCACTTTAACATTTAACCCAGCAGTTTTTAGAGTGTAACATAAAAAATATTCCATTTGTAAAATAGCATGAGTGAAATCATAGGTTGTGTAAAAACAATAGAAAAAAGCTTATGGTAAATAAATTCTTAGACTCGTCCACTGCAGGGATTAAAAAACAGTAACAATGTCAATTTTAGAATCCGTAGAAGTTCAGTGTTCCGGACAAAACCTCTCGCGGAGGAGCTTTTCCCTGAATTCACAATTATCACGGGGGGCATCTCGGTTAATTCATACAGATGTACAGTTTATTTACAGTACATGGAATTTTACGGGTTTGTCACTGAGCGATTTACCCTGACAAAGAGCAACATAAGAACAGTGCCAGCTGACACACCTTAAAAATAATTCGGCATCTATTTAGAGTCTAATTTTTTTTTCTAAACTTGTGCTACTGCTGTTTACTTATAATATTTGTTAATTAAAAATTTTTATTTAAATGAGGTTTGGGCTCCGGGATGTTGAGGCTATTTCCTACTGTACGTAGTCTCAGAGCCCATTCGAGTGTAATTCATAAATGATGTTTATAATGATGAAATGAGATGCCCTAAATCGTGCTTTAAAATTAATCTACAATTCATTTCAAACCCGCGGCTCACAGTTTCACTTTACAAAAGGCAGCGTTTTGATTAAAAGGTGATGAACACATGCGATTTATCGATTAAAATGCAGACATACTGCATTGATGGATGGATGTTGTTGATAAATATTTAAAATGAAAATTAAATAAATATCTGTCCATCTTTTTTGTGTTTATCTTTTCGGTTTATTATACACCTCTGCACCACTTATTATAATAAATAGTTTTAAATGGTAGTAAAGGTACCAAAGCAAGAGAGAAAAAAATGATATACTGTATGTGGTGTTTATGCTGTAATTTGGTCATGTTCATCCATGGGTTAAACATATGTGGCATTCGCTAGTTATCAAGTTGATATACAGGTCAATCTGCATTAAACAGAATCTCTCTGAGTAAGTAAGCATAATAATAAATAATGAATCATCATAGTGTCAATGTTGGATTTTAATTTATATATGTATATGTATGTGGCATTTTAATTCAAATCCAACATTTTAATGGTTTGTGATCGGTGCATGGGCATCAACTCGCATGTTCTGTAATATTCCCTTGTTCATATTATTGTTGTATTCATATTGCCACTGTTTTAGAGCTTTTTACTAAAGCATTTGCTAGTTATCAAGTTGATATACAGGTCAATCTGCATTTGAAAATATTTAGTAAATTCGTGAATTACATTCAAAGTATCAACTCCAACTATGAAATCTGATTTAATTGCTTTTATTAATAATTTATTATTATTTTTTATCATCTATTTTATGTTTTTCTGGTGAAATAAAATTTAGGCAGAGACGTCCGCACTGTCTTAATTCATCTAAAACCCCTACAGTATTTGCCATCAGTGACCCAGTTGGATAAATTCACACATATCGTGAATGAAAGATGAGAAGAGATTCAGCAGAATCTTCTGACACCGTACTTGCTCTGAAGGACTATATTCAACAAGAATATAGAGAATATAAATTGTATTTCTAATGAGATAATTAATGAAATAATAAAATTATATTAAATAAGGACTTTATCTAAACGCCAGACCAAATTTCTCATTCACAGCTGAAGTAGTTAAACATGTTTATACTGTAGGTACGTAGGTTATATTTTAAAAGTACAATTGTAAGTAAATTATAAACTGCATGTGATGTAAAATATGAATAAAACAGTATTAGACACACATGTATGATATGGTAGTAGATACAATGAAGAAGCTATTTACACACGAGTGCTCAAATGTAAAGCAAACGCAATTATTCAT
>JAAGKR010008985.1:0-10408 GCA_011419295.1 Clarias macrocephalus | reverse complement strand
GGATTAAAAACAGTAACAATGTCAATATTAGAGTCTGTAGAAGCTCAGTGGTCCGGACACACACAACCTCTCGCGATCGAGCCTTTCCCTGAATTCGCTGTTTTCACAGGGGAGGGGCTTAGAAACACATCTCGGTTTATTCATACAGATGCGCCTGTTGTACAGTACATGGAAATTTCGGGGTTGTCACTGAACGATTTACCCTGACAAAGCGCGATATAAGAACAGTGCCAGCTGTGCCAGATGCCCTAAATCGTTTAAAATTAATCTACAAGTCATTTAAAATCGGCGTGTGTAAGCCCACGGCTCGCACTTTCACTTTACAAAAGACAGCGTTTTGATCTGGCCTCCAAGTGGCGCAGTGGTAAAGTTCTCGCCCTCTCATCCGGAGATCGCTAGTTCGAATCCCGGCTGATACCACTCGCAGCCGGAGATCTAGAGAGAGCTGATTGGCCGAGCTCTCTCAGAGGGGAGGGATGAGAGGTACTTGGTGCTCCCACATTAATCACGGCTCTACTTTATTATTTAATTAATTATCTTATTATAAATACAATTCTTATTCTCTATATTCTTGTCGAATATAGTCCTTCAGAGCAAACATTGTGTTCTCACCTTCATTCACGATAGATGTGAATTCATCAAACTGTGTGCGCTGTTGGCAAATACTGTAGGAGGTTGTACTGTAGCGCTGTACTGTACAAATACTGTCGCGCTGTCCTCCGAGTGTGTTACGCTGCATGGTTTGGAGGAAAACACGTGATCATTTTCGGCCCTCCCGGCTGAGTGGTAGTAGCAGCCTTAATGTGGAGCCCCCTAGTGACGGGGAGGAATTGGACACGACTAAATTAGGAAAAAAATAGGGGAAAAATTCAAAAAGAAAAAAAAAATATATATATATAAAGGCTACTTGCTAGATAAACGCTGGCTTTTCCAACACGACAGCGCGCTCCAATGTGAGCCGATTTTTTCAAGTCATAATATAATATAACATATTTTTGTTGTGTAGTTTATTTTTTTGTTTGCATAAGAGTTGCATTTCAGTGAATGTTTCCTGGTGCTCCAGATGGTCAGTCCAACACTGCTCAAGACTTTCAAGACAATCTACCAGGTTTGTTTAGTCTCCAGAAAATGCAGAATACAACTGTCCATACAGTAAATAAAAAGAAAAGTATCAAAATCTAAATGTATCAAATCCAACTATGAAGTCTGATTTAATTGCTATTATTAATCATTTAAATTTTTTATCTATTTTATGTTTTTCGGGGGAAATAAAATTTAGGCAGAGACGTCCGCACTGTCTTGTTAATTCATCTAAACCCCCTACAGTATTTGCCATCAGTGACCCAGTTGGATAAATTCACACATATCGTGAATGAAAGGTGAGAAGAGATTCAGCAGAATCTTCTGACACCGTACTTGCTCTGAAGGACTATATTCAACAAGAATATAGAGAATATAAATTGTATTTCTAATGAGATCATTAATGAAATAATAAAATTATATTAAATAAGGACTTTATCTAAACGCCAGACCAAATTTCTCATTCACAGCTGAAGTAGTTAAACATGTTTATACTGTAGGTACGTAGGTTATATTTTAAAAGTACAATTGTAAGTAAATTATAAACTGCATGTGATGTAAAATATGAATAAAACAGTATTAGACACACATGTATGATATGGTAGTACTGGTAGAAGAATCTGTGGGATATTGTGAAGAGAAAGTTGAGAGACGCAAGACCCGACACTCTGGATGAGCTTAAGGCCGCTATCGAAGCATCCTGGGCCTCCATAACACCTCAGCAGTGCCACAGGCTGATTGCCTTCATGCCACGCCGCATTGAAACAGTCATTTCTGCAAAAGGATCCCCGACCAAGTACTGAGTGCATAACTGAACATAATTATTTGAAGGTTGACTTTTTTGTGTTAAAAACACTTTTCTTTTATTGGTTGGATGGAATATGCTAATTTTTTGAGATAGGAATTTTGGGTTTTCATGAGCTGTCGGCCAAAATCATCAATATTAAAACAATAAAAGGCTTCAACTACTTCAGTTGTGTGTAATGAATCTAAAATATATGAAAGTCTAATGTTTATCAGTACATTACAGAAAATAATGAACTTTATCAGAATATGCAAATTTTTTGAGAAGGACCAGTATATACAATGAAGAAGCTATTTACACATGAGTGCTCAAATGTAAAGCAAACGCAATTATTCATTTATTCAGTATATTTAACTTCATTCAATCGTTTAAGTTACATGAAAAAATCACGTCCCTACCAGCCCACTATTATTTTCTGTTCAAATTTAAAGATGTACACGCGTGTGCAATATTGTCTCCAATGCTGAAGCAAACATTATTTTGTTTTAGTTTTAGTCTCCTGGCTGAATACAGCGTGACCGCGTGCTCCGAGGTGAACACATGCAGACCCTTCCTGTGATGCAGACAAAAGTCTAGGAAGGAAACGGTTGCCGTTATTTTACAAAATCTGAATATATTCAGTAAATTCATGAATTACTCAAAGTATCTCAAAGTATCAAATCCAACTATGAAGTCTGATTTAATTGGTACCATTAAAACATTTATTTATATTTATTCTGTGTTTTGCTGGTGAAATACATTTTAGGCAGAGACGTCTGCTCGGTCTCGTTAATTCATTTTAAACCCCTCAATTCTGCCAATTCCCCCATCAGCGAAACCGGTTTGATAACTTCACACTTCTTAGAAAGGTGAGAAGAGGGATTTTTATTGATAAAGTGAAAGTAAGAGCTGCTGGTTTCCGCACATAATTCAGTCATAAATTCACAATCACATTCCAGCTATTATTTCCAGCTGTGGTCAAATAATGGATGAAATTCATATTTACTTATATATATTCATGTCTTCTGATGGTGCTGAATGTCAACACATTTTTACGTTTTAAGGAAGATATGTTGACATATTCACGTATCAGGACATTCATATAGTTAACACTATCAGATAGTCTACTATCAGGAAATTTAATTAATTTTAAGACCATTTAAACCGAGGCATTTTCATGTCTTTCATTGTTTTGTCCCTGTTAAGACGTTACAAAAACTATATAAGAAACTTTTTATTATGAATTTTAAAGAACGATTTTGAGCATCTCATTTCATCATTATGAACATAATATGAAGCAAATAATATACACACAGTCATCATGAAAGATCTATTGTAAAACAAAATAAACTTCATGTTTGCTTCAGCATTGGAAATAAGTTGTTTTTTCCAATTGTTTTAAGCTAACTACTTAGACACAATTCTTCGTTGTACTTGTTCTGGCTTTTAGATAAAGTCCTTCCATGCACCATCTGGCGGATATTCCAGTCTTTTAAAAGAAGTGATAAATATAACTGGAGAGCCGCTTCTAAACATTATCAACTCTTCATTATATCTAGGTCACGTCCCTAAACCTTTCAAGTTCACAGTTATTAAGCCTCTTCTTAAAAAATCTAATTTAGACCCAAATGATGTAATAAATTACAGACCAATTTCAAACCTTCCGTTTATATCAAAGATATTAGAAAAGATAGTATCAGCCCAAATATGCACATTCATACAGGAAAACAACATCCTCGAAGAATTTCAGTCAGGTTTCAGGCCCCATCATAGTACAGAAACTGCACTAGTTAAAATTGCAAATGACTTGTTTTTAGCTTCGGACCAAGGCTGCATCTCAATACTAGTCTTACTTGATCTTAGTGCTGCATTCGACACTATAGATCATAACATCTCATAGATCACTTACAAAATCACATTGGTATTCGGGGACAGGCACTAAAATGGTTTAGATCCGACCTGTCTGATCGATTCCATTTTGTATTCAAGATATAAAAGATTGGATGACCGATAATTTTCTCTTACTAAATTCAGAGAAGACAGAGATTTTACTTATTGGCCCAAAAACCAGTTCACACCAGCTCTCACAATTCCGCCTGCGTTTAGAAGGATGTACTGTTACCACCAGCTCGACAGTGAAAGACCTGGGTGTAATATTAGACAGTAACTTATCCTTTGAAAATCATATCTCCAATATCACAAAAACAGCCTTTTTCCACCTTAGAAATATTGCCAAGCTTAGGAACATTTTATCTGTATCTGATGCAGAAAAGCTGGTTCATGCATTCATGACCTCCAGACTGGACTACTGTAATGCATTACTGGGTGGCTGTCCTGCATCCGCATTTAACAAGCTACAGTTAGTCCAAAATGCAGCCGCCAGGGTTCTCACTAGATCTAGAAAATATGATCATATAACCCCAATATTATCATCCCTGCACTGGCCACCTGTTCAGTTTAGAATTAATTACAAAATATTACTTACGTACAAGGCTCTAAACTGTTTAGCTCCTACATACCTAACCTGTCTTCTGATACGGTACAATCCACCACGTTCCTTAAGATCAGAAAACTCCGGACTACTGGTAGTTCCCAGAATATCAAAATCCACAAAAGGAGGCGGGGCATTTTCATATTTAGCTCCAAAGCTTTGGAATAGTCTTCCTGACAGTGTTCGGGGCTCAGACACAGTTTCCCAATTTAAAAGTAGACTCAAGACGCATCTCTTTAATCTGGCACACACATAATTTATTTCTTTACCTCATACTCCAGTACATCTAGACTGAATGGCAGCTACGCTAATTCTTTTCACCTGCTCTTTATTCTTCCACCCATCCCGAGCATCTGGAGATTGTGCCAGCTTCAGTAGACAGAGGCCAATCCTGCGAGGATCCTGAGGCATCCAGAGAAGGACCTGCTCCAGCTGGATTCCTCTTCATGTTGGTTTGGATCTACACATGCTGCTCCTGAGCTCCCAGTGATCCAGACCCCCATCTGCCCTCTGCACCTGCTGACTCATCCCTGAACTGAACTGGACTTCATGTTAATTTAAATAACTTCTTTCATCTGCATAACACACATGATGTTATATAATCCCTGTTATCTGTTATCACCCAGATGAGGATGGGTTCCCTGTTGAGTCTGGTTCCTCTCAAGGTTTCTTCCTATTGCCATCTCAGGGAGTTTTTCCTTGCTACTATCACCATCACCCTTGGCTCACTCATCAGGGACAAGCTCATTATATAGACACATTTTTCTCACACACATACAGTTCCATAAATTTTCTTTTAATTTTCTTTTCATTTCTGTGAAACTGCTTTGAGACAATTACCAGTGTTAAAAGTGCTATAGAAATAAAATTGAATTGAATATTCAGTGAAACACAACACATTTATTTAAATTCCTGAATGTTGCTTGTGGGATCTCGCCGGCTTGGCCCTCGCCGAGGAAAAGTGCGCATTCTTAATATCCACATCTGTATCGAGTTGTGTTGTTTCCTCACAGAGTGCACAAAGAGTAAAGTGAACCTGGTTTTCCTTATTGACGGCTCCAGCAGCATGCAAACATCTGACTTCAATAAGGGTAAAGAATTCATATGGAACATCATGACAACACTGAAAAACTCATCTGTCAAGGTGAACACACAGTAACACACAACAGAACATCACACAACCGCTGCAACAACACACAGAGGGTAGGCAAGAGCAAGACTACATTATATTATATTAAATTAGATTATATTAGAGACGTTTACTGTCATTCTGCTCATACAGGACAATGAACAGGCCCTCCCCCAAGGCCTTACAGAGAAAATAAGATCATACACACTATATTGCCAAAAGTATTCGCTTGCCTGCCTTCACATGCATATGTACGTTGCTTTGTGCACTGGTGCGTCGTCATGTTGAAACAGGAAGGGGTCGTCCCCAAACTGTCTCCACAAAGTCGGGAGCATAAAATTGTCCAAAATGTCTTGGTGCTGAAGCATTAAGAGTTCCTTTCACTGTAACTAAAGGGTGGAGCCCAACACCTGAAAAACAACCCCCCACCAGTTCCAACATGACTGTGCACCAGAGCACAAAGCACAGTCACATGGATGAGCAGGTTTGGTGTGGAAGAACTTGACTGGCCTGCACGGAGTCCTGACCTCAACCCGATAGAACACCATTGCAATGAATTAGGAGCGGAGACTGTGAGCCACACCTTCTTGTCCAACATCAGTGTCTGACCTCACAGATGATCTTCTGGAAGAATAGTCAAGAGGTTCCTATAAACACACTCATAAACCTTGTGGAAAGGTTTACCAACAGAGACTCTCACTCAAACAAGCATGTGCGCACAGACACACACGCCCACTAGCTTGCAGACAAGGGGGAGAAGGCGGCTGGTGTGTAGGATGACTTTTATATATATACACACACACACACACACACACACACACACACACACACACACGTGGTCAGTGTTATAGTAAACAGTACGCATGCACACGGATGAGTGAGAGACGCGCACTCCGAGCATACCCACAATTCAGCAGCACGAGAGAGAAAAGAACCATTGGCTCAGTTGTGATCATGTGACGCGAGGGCGGGGTGATATGGCTGAAAACTGTATCACGATATCAGTGTTTCATATCAGTCGATATCGATAATTATTGTTATTTTTTATGACCCATTTAAAATAAGAACCAGGAGAAAAATATATTATATTTAAACATCTTAATTTTAAACTTAACCTTCCTCTGATCATAATCCCCTCAGTTATTAAGACAGAAATGTCAACAATCATGGAAACCTCAAATAATTAAAATGTAAACATAAGTCTAAAGTCACAATGAACACTTAACAATTATCTCTTAACATTTAAGGTGCAAAATGAAAGAAAATGTAAGAAAAAGGATGCTTAATAAAGTGTAATAAAATGGTGCAGAAAAGGGCAGTGGTGGCTCAGAGGGTTAAGGCCACTGTGCGAAACTCTGTAGGTGAAATAGGGGTATAAGGTGGTACAAGAAGTTTGTTGTATTACCAGTCTTGGCGGAGACAACGGTCTTGCATAATTTGCAGACGACATTGGTCTGACTCAGACTTATCCAAAAAACTGCCATACTGGCATTTCCTTGCTCGCTGCGGCACTCATTTTCTGCTGGAAGAGGAATCCAGCAGACCAGCACGAGACAACGATATGGCGCAACCAAACGTGATACGCTAACAGCCAATCATGTAACAGTATCACTCCCTACGTTGCTAGGTTACCAGAGAGCGAGTGCCTTTGTTAATGTTATCGTTTTATCGCCCAGCCCTATGTGACGCTCGACATCAAAACAATAAGCACATGCGTGATGCATGATACTGGATGATACTCATTACTCGTGAATCAAGACTTGCTAGTTTTTCAAGTCAAAAGTTATTTAAAAATGTAGCTTGTCTTTCAGAACGCTCACAAACCGGTTTACTCGCAATTCGAGGTTCCACTGTACGTGTGAAGGCAGATGAGCGAATACTTTTGGCAATATAGTATATGTTAAACATTATTGTTATTGTTATTTGTTATGTTGTGTGTGTGTGTGTGTGTGTGTGTGTATGTAGTTTGCTGCTGTTCAGTTTTCTACAACATTAAGGACAGTTTTCACCTTTAAAGATTATGTCAGTGGCACGGCGAAGAAGAGACTTGATGGAGAAGTGCACATGAAGGCACTTACAAGCACACACAGAGCCATTAACTTCACCCTGTGAGTATCTCTACATACACACACACAGTATGAAAACTGTACACAAACATATAAACACATGGTATTATATACTACAGATGTATACAAAAATTATTTAATGGTCAGAAGGAGTGAATTAGTTTAAATTAATTAATTTACCTGTCAGACCCAGAACTACAACAACCAAGAACTGCAGATGTTACTCAACCAGAATAACAGTTTTAATGCCGTGTCTCCTGTGGGCGACAGCATCAGGGGCGTGCGTTTGCTGACTTTACTGCTAAGTGGTGCTACATTAAATGAATTTACAATCATAGTACAAATTTAGAATTTATATTAAATATAGGCGTTTCTTATTTGCATCGAATTTAAGCAAAGTAAATGTAAACACAGTGAGCCTTTAGATTTTATCATGTGTAACACTCAGAAAAATCTGGGTGTGCATCAGAAAAAGTGGGTGTGGCCCAGGTGTTGTCAGACTAATGTGCAAAAACTATATAATAAAACTATATAAGATACAGAGCCTTTATAAGACTCTACTTTTATTTAAGTGCTCTTACAGTGACGACTAAACGTTATGATTCTGTAAAATAAAGGAAAGCAGACAGGGGGCGCTATTCTGTATCGGTGAACTTGAGCACATCAGAAAATGAACCGAAATGTCTGCTTTTATATATATTAATGGAAAATAAATTTTAGATGATGTAATTCATAATTCGAAAAGTGAATTATAGGCGCATCCACGACTGCAGAGATGACAAGATGACATGATCACCTTCATCACTACAGCTGAAACCAAAGAAATCACTAATTTATCAGTGAATTATTGAGATGGTCAGAGTCTCCCTGTTGTTTTTCCAGACGCATTAATAATCATTAGTCTACTTCTGCCGCTGCGCTCTGGAAAACTTTATGCGTAGGAAACTAAAGAATAGAATTACGAAGCAGCCTCAACATCCCGAACCCAAACCTCATTTAAATTAAATTAACAAATATTTTAGTAAATAACAATAGCGCACGTTTAGAAAATAATTTTTATTTAGATTATAAATAATAATCCTGCATTTATTTGAGGTGTGCAGCTGCCCCTGTTATTATACGCCTCTTTATCAGAGTAAATCATTCAGTAACAAGCCTGTAAATTCCCATGTAAAACTGTGAGGCGCCGTATGGGGCTTAAATCAACCTTCACTCAGGCACACACACATGAAACACTTACATACATGTATATGAAACAGTCTCACATCTATATATACTACTAACTGCTCACACAACTACATATGAAATGCGCACACACACACACCTACGAGATGAACATACACACACACATATATGAGATGCGCACAAACAAGGGAATTCCTATCAGTCATTACAATATTTATTATAATTATTTTCGAGGACAACACCATATAAACAGGACACAATAATTTAATTTTAATTTAATTAAGAAATATTTAGTATTACATAGACTAGTAATCTGTATAAATAAATAAATTAATAAATTTCCGTATATGTTGTAAATTAATCAAATCATTTATTCATAAGTTATAAACGTTCTAAAACGTTATATATTTTATAACAGTGTCAGGTTTTTTTTTCAATAAATATTCTATATTTAATGTCCGTAGCGTGAAATTTCCACAGCAGCGGGGACAGGAATCCAAGGTGCTTATGTTACTATGGTAACGCATGTAGGAAGTGACGTTGCAGGGTCCGAATGGTGGAGTTTTGTAGAGTGAAGTTCCCTTAACAGACATTCCCCCACATGGAGTAGGGTGTAGGGTGTAGGGAGTAGGGTGTAGGGTGTAGCAACGTTAATGTATATGGACTTGCCGATTCGTTCTCTCTGATTAGTTGTAGCGTTTTTAAACAGACCGTTACTGGACAGTTTAGACGACAGCGAGTGGTTTATTTATTATCACCACAACAGTGTGCGGTATGGAGGGTCGGTACAGTGTGTGAATTTCCGATTCTGTATTTGGATTTGATCAAGTGGAGTCATGTGGGATTCCGATGAGTTAGTTATTGATTTTAATAGCAGAAAGGGGAGGAAACACATTTCACAAAAACTGTAACTGTTGTAGGATCCGACATATCAGCCACAGATTCCGTGCTTCAATTTTCTTTTTGCTAAACATCACCTGCGTTTTGTGCCGCTGCAATATTCAGACATTATGTGGACAGTTGTGAATATGGCTTGTGATTGAGCAGTGATGATCATTATACTGTCCTACTCCGTCTTCTAAACTGTCCAACAGCAGGCGGTTTACAAACTGCTACTACCAACATGGAGTATGAAGCGACAAGTCCGGTTACACTGAAATGACTTCCGGTTACACTGAGAATCTCATATGTGTGTGTGTGTGTGTGTGTGTGTGGAGAGTTTGTGTATATGTGATCGCGTCTCAGAGGTGTGTGTGTGTGGAGAGTTTGTGTATATGTTCGTGTGTGTGTGTGTGTGTGTGTGTGTGTGTGTGTGTGTGTGTGTGTGTGTGTGGAGAGTTTGTGTATATGTGATCGCGTCTCATAGGTGTGTGTGTGTGTGTGTGTGGAGAGTTTGTATATATGTGATCGCGTCTCATAGGTGTGTGTGTGTGTGTGTGGAGAGTTTGTGTATATGTGATCGCGTCTCATAGGTGTGTGTGTGTGTGAAGAGTTTGTGTATGTGTGATCGCGTCTCATAGGTGTGTGTGTGTGTGTGTGGAGGAGAGTTTGTGTATATGTGATCGCGTCTCATAGGTGTGTGTGTGTGTGTCTCATAGGTGTGTGTGTGTGTGTGTGTGTGTGGAGAGTTTGTGTATATGTGCGCGTGTCTTATAGGTGTGTGTGTGTGTGAA
>JAAGKR010008984.1:0-27500 GCA_011419295.1 Clarias macrocephalus | reverse complement strand
TGAAAAAGCTCGTCGGGACCTTAAAATCATGGCGACACCTCATTTTCGCCTTCACTGTATATGCAGCGGAACCTTGGAGGCGAGTTCTTAAGGTGAACATTTGTATTGCGATACAAATTTTCCCATAAGAAATAATGAGAATGCAGGTAATCCGTTCCTCATCCGTTAACCTCACGTAACCTTCATTTATGATTCCTGTTGGCATCAGCGATGATTTCTTTCCTAAAATCCACTCCCTTTTTTTTTCTTGCTACAGTCCTTGTTATAATTCCTAGGATCCCTGGTCTTCACTAAATCTTGCACAAAATGCAAAAAAAAAAAAAAAAAAAGCAATAAAAAAAAAGAATGATTCAGAAACTGCAAAAAACTATTTAGAGGGCTGTGTGTGTGTGTGTGTGTGTGTGTGTGTGTGTGTGTGTGTGTGTGTGTGTGTGTGTGGTGTGTTTTTTTAATTATGAAACTAACTTTTATCCAGACAGCCAACAGTGGCGACAAAATTTTGTCCCTCAAAATAATAAATAAATAAATAAATAAATAAATAAATGAAGCAGTGATCTTTAATCCTTTGATAGACTCTGTCCGCTCCTGCCTCTGCCTGCCTGGTAGAAGAGCACACGAGCACAACAGTACAGCAGGGCTGCGTTCAATAACGCGAGCGCTCAAAAACATACGACATTTCGTTAATTCATTCAACTGTTGTCTCCTCGTAAACATTTCACGAGCACTCTGGTGAATGGACGCAGCCCCGCCGGGCTATCACATGCATTCCTGTGCCGTCCAAAGTGAATGTCCTAAAATGCACATTAAATTTAACCAATTTAATTTGCGTGTGTTTCATTTATTAATGTATTATTATATTATGTATATTTATTAATGTACAGTAGTATTGTCTTATGTATTAATAAAGTAATACAATTTTAGTTATTAAAACGTGTGATCTAACGTAGCTAGGACTTTTCGTCCCTGTCCATCAAAACGCTGCCTCCTCTACACCAGATGTCACAGACACAACAGAGTGGAAACTCTCTGGTCATCATTATCAGGCAGCGTTCACATTCGTTCAAGTGAATTATGCTAACAGAGTTTGTTTTAATCAACCCAAATATGTCAAGTCTGAACACACCTTCTGTTTCGCTGTATTACACATATTACTGTGAGAGCGGCGTAGTGGTTAGCACTGTCGCCTTGCACCTCCAGGGTCCGGGTTTGATTCCTGGCCTGGGCCGATTCCCGCCTCTGTGTACTGTACATTGACTTCTGCATGTTCTCTCCGTGCTTGGTGGGTTTCCTCAGCGTACGCCGGTTTCCTCCAACAGTCCAAAGACATGTAGGTTAGGCTAATTGATGTAGTGTGTGCGAGTGTGTGTGGCCTGTGATGGATTGGAACCCTGTCCACGGTGTACCCCGCCTCATGCATCATTCAAATTTTATATTGCAATAAACGGTGCTCGTTGTTATGTACGTCCATTTACTAGCACCAGCAGCATCAGCACCAGTAGCTTCACACATTGTTCTCATCGACCGAAGTTTGATTCCTGCTCAGGCCATCGGTTTGGAATTAATATCGTTTTGAAGTCAACGTGTTACGGCATTCATTCAGTTCGTTCAATCACTCTGATTATAAACAACGCAATTTATAACACGTGTGTCTGTAAATGAAACTGACAACTATTGACTACGGTTTTTCATAGAAATTCGTTGTTATAGGTTCTGCAGATGCGAATTTAAACAGGCACACACACACACACACACACACACACACACACACACACACACACACACACACACACACACACACACACACACACACACACCCCTGAGTAAAACAGTGTGCTGTTATTGGCAGGTCGCTTTTTCTTCTACTGACAGCTGTTTTAGCTATAACTGTCAGTCATCTTTCCACACATTTTATAAAATAACTATTCATACAGTACGACTCCACCCATCATTAAACTTCATTAAATACTGTTTTATGATCCTCTATGAAGCGCGCTACGAGGAGCCGGGAATGACACACGATTAATCACTATTTGCAATTCAATTTCATTTCGGACTTCTCTCAGTGGCGTGTAAATACTAATGAGACTAACATTTGTAGAACCAAAATCCAACTTTTTGTGTCTTCAATTACTTCGTGACCTGTTTAAAAAATAAAAAAATAAAAAAAATAAATCCATGTGAGATCTTTGACTGGAATGTTGTTTTTTTTCCTGTGTTCGGCTTAATTTGCAGTGGTGTACCGATTGCTCCTGCAGGGCCTCTAGTAGTCGTCCAGAATTTGCGGCTTAAAGGCAGGAATGTTCTAGGATACTTCCAGAGACCCTAATAAGTAGTGGGAGACTTTTCTGACTTTTGCTCCAAAAACTCTAAAAGGCTCCTTAACCAGGAATTTACAATTGGGTTGTCCTGGAAAAAGGGCCGGTCTCCAATCGGCCCGGGAGACGGAGGATAGAAAACACACCTTAGGGTTCTGAAACACATCAGTGCAACGTACACAGTTATACACAGGCTTAGAAAGAGAGCTCAGTCTGTAGCAGCGCTGGACAACAGAGATGGACTTGAGGATGTAATCAAATCCAATCTGACATCTGGCAACAGCGTTGCGTTGTTCAGCGGTTAATCAGATGGGCTCGGAAGTGTGTTGTGTTAGTGGACTAATCGTGTGAATACACTGTGGCGTACCAGACTCTTCAAATTAAGGTCAGAGCTGTCTGGCTAGACCTCAGTAGGATGACTGGTTTCAGTACAAGTATCAGTAAAAAAAATGAACGCTTTCCTTAAACTTAAGAAAGTTCAAATTTAGATGTAAAAAGACTTTCCTGACATCAAGTCAGGTTTATTTGTAAACCAGGGCGGCATGGTTGCGTAGTAGTGGGGACAATGGCCTTGCACCACCTGGGTCAAGAGTTCGATTCCAGCCTTGAGTCTGTGTGCATGGAGTTTGCACGTTCTCCCCATGCTTGGTGGGTTTCCTCCGGGTACACAACCCAAAGACATGCAGATTAGGATAATTGGTGTCCCCAAGTTGCTTATTCTGTTTGTGTGTATTTGTGCTCTGCAATGGATTGGCATCCTGTCCAGGGTTGCACATGGCAGGGTAAACCCTGGACAGGATGCCATTGCAGAGCACAAATACACAAGTGGTAAGTGGTATAGAAGATGAATTAATAAATATTTGTAAACCAAATAGAATTTTTTTTAAATTAACACTTTTTATTTCTGTTTTGCCATGTAGCTTAACACAACTGCATGAAATAAAGTTCAAATCGATCCCTTTACAAATTTCTATAAGAGACCAGGACATTCTTTTTAATTCTAATTTATTTTTAATAAATTTTTAAGAAAAGATTTTTTATTTTTTTTAACAATACATGAAATGCAAAAAAAAAAAGGTTGGTTTAAGTGAGATAGCTATCTATCATTGCGCTATTTCCTCTTGTGTATTAGGTTTCAGTAGCGCAGTGGCTTAGTGGTTAGCAGTGGGATGCGGGTTCGAGGCTCGCCTCTGGTCTGTATCTGAGATGTATCTGTGCTTTGTGGGTTTCTCCTGGTGCTCTGTTTTCCCTCACATGCACTGGATGCTGATTTAGACTACAACTGGATGCCTGTAGGTTGCCAGGTTGGGGTTTTCAGCACTGTGACTTCTTTTACAAAAATTAACCCTGGAGCGAAATCATAGCGAACAACTGTAGCTTAATATTGTCTACTTAAACAGATGGATATTATGTTTCACAATTAGGGAAACATATATACAAAGAGTGGAAATTTCCAGGAACTGTTATCAAAAAAGTATTTTATTACATGCTCAAGGGTTAAGGCATTGGACCACAGTTCGGAAGGTCCCAGGTTCAAACCTCATGGACACCAAGTTATCACTGTTGGGCCCTTGAGCAAACCCTCAACTGCTCAGATGTATGATGAGATGAAAAAAATGAAAATAAATTTGAAGTCGTTCTGAATAAGGGCATCTGCTAAATGTAAATGTTATTTATGCAAATTGTTACTTCCTTTCGTTGGTGTTTTAATTCTATGACTTACATACAAAACTTACAATAAAAATCACACAGTAAAAGTTACGTGTATTCAAATTAATTTAGTGATTAACTAAGTGATTTTTCTTGAGTAGATCGAGTGCTTCTTGAATATTATCTTAGAATCAACCTTTTTTTAACTGTTCAAAATAATTACATTCAAAATAATTACATGTGAAATCTTAATACACATGCATAAGTTAACTCATTATGGCCCTTCAATACACTATCAAGGTTTTTCAATGCTTTAATTACCGTTGCAATAAAAATAATATAAAATTGATATATAAAAAATTATTTTTTTGTTTTATATAAGATATGTTGTGTTTAATATTTGTCAGTTAAAAAGTTGACCTTGTACTGATGTCCTGCACATTGGTTATTTCGAAACATATACTCCTGACTTTTTTGCTCAAACGTCTACTTTCAGGTCATGCTTCGCCTCGGATCTCGCGGGGTTAATTGAAACTCG
The DNA here is from genome assembly GCA_011419295.1 of Clarias macrocephalus. Classification (NCBI taxonomy): domain Eukaryota; kingdom Metazoa; phylum Chordata; class Actinopteri; order Siluriformes; family Clariidae; genus Clarias; species Clarias macrocephalus. Next base: position 22,997 of record JAAGKR010008984.1, on the reverse strand, counting down.
CGCCTGTTAAAGCTATCTCAAGCACGTCGATTTCTCCTGCCAGAGAACAAAGCCAGCAAGCACAATTCCCACTTACACCTCCAACCTTGCATTCCTCATCTCTCATTTCATCCATCAATCCATCCTTGCATCCACACAGTCTGTCCATCCTTTTTATCCAAAATCCCAGTTGTACGATCAAGCACATGCACATGCTGAGCTCTTAAAGTTATTGATACAAGGAGTATGAAAGCCAGATTCTACAGGTAGATTCGAAATTTGTTTGGACTTTCTATATGTCAACCATCACGTCCTGTCAAAGATCGTGTTCACATGCGATACGTTTCCACAAACGGAATCGTTCTCGCCGCAGGTTCTCAACGGACTGTTTATAAGTGTTCCGGACTCTGTAGTCAATCTCTGTTTATATGCACGTCACATGTAATCCGATTCAAAACTATACACGTGCATGAAGTGACGCGTTGTGTCCGTGTTACGATAACACTGAGAAGAGTCTGGTCTGTGTGTTTCACATTTTCATTCACTCAGCGGAGACACACAGCACGAAGGAGTGATTATGACTGTGGAAAGGTTGCTGAGAATTTCATATTTGCAGAATATGAACTAAATACACACATTATTGATTGGTGTAATGCTTTTACTTACATTTTAATGCTAGCAGTATTACAAGGCAATGTTTAAGAATAACTGCACAGCAAGCCAGTATTTTTCACACCAAATGAATATTAAACATTGAATATGGATATAACTGAATATAAAAACTAGAAATCGATTTATTTATGAATTCTTTTGTGTGGAAAATCATGTATCTCAACTCTGACTCCAAAATCGATAAAAAAAAAAGTAATAATTTTTACATTTATAATAGCAATGAACCGTTTAGTCAGCCAGTGACCAGAATTGTCTGGTTTTTAATGTGATGGCTGCGATCGGTGATGAGCCTCAGATTTAACTGAACATTCTGAATAGTACAAGAGAAACACATTTTACACTATCAAAACTCACATGTGTTAAAAGTCTCCGATCTGCCTTTTTCTCCAAACTCTATTTTGAGAAACTCGAATTGGTCTCAAACACACCCATTACACATGTCACAGTCTCAAAACACAGCAAATAAGTAGAAAATCGCGTGTTAGGGCTCACACGTGGCCACGTGCTCGCAGCCATTGAACCCACACGATCACTATAAGGTTGGGTTTTGAGACGTTGGAGGCATTTGGGGGGTAAAATATCGCCGTTTCTTTATAATCCTACAGGTGGTACACTGTGAACTATTTCTCTTGTATTTTAAGTTATTTTGTATTGTTTAAATGCTGCCCTTGGTTTTATGGTGAGAAAACCAATATTATAAGGAAAGGGTTACATTTAATTTCTCATGAAAACTTTTTTAAAGGTTTAAAATTGTAATATCGGGAATCGTAATATTTTTTACATTAACATTGACACTACAGCTGCATTTACAGCACTCAGTAGTTCAACCTTAGTCATAGTGACTACCTGGTCAGGGTTGTAATGCCTTACATTAAACTAATGGTTTGTTTAAACGTTGAATAAATCTGAATATCTATATATCCGTGACTGGCTATTCGACAGGCCATGTCAGGTGAACTTTGCCCTTTGTCTTAACCCTGAATTCAATCCTAAGCTGGGCCAGATGAGACCTCTGAACTTCGCCTTAACCTTAAAGTGTGGTCGAATTTAGCCACGAAAACACAAACTCACGTGTGAGTAATGCATCTAAACTGACAACTGACAATACACAAGACATTATACATTACACTCACACACATACACACACACACACCACATCAATAGTAATCATCAAAGGCCAATCAGAGACCTGATCTTTACCCTAATCAAAGATAAAGGTGTGTACGCTTTCAAGGTTGTGATATCATGACTTCACATGATAGAGAAACCTGCTTTTCTTCTTGGGCTGTTTTTAAGGGGTCTGCTGTGCATCATCACCTTGCCAGACACGTGTGTGTGTGTGTGTGTGTGTGTGTGTGTGTGTGTGTGTGTGTGTGTGTGTGTGTGTGTGTGTGTGTGTGTGTGTTTGTGTGTGCACACTTTGAAACCCTAAACTTCTGAAAACCCCAACTTAATGAAGGTATTGTTTAATCTATAAACTTACCAACATCAACTTATTCAAGATATATACTGTATATATAAACACTTATCGACTCCTGAATAAATAATGATAAAAAAAATTCTGCGTCACAGGCCAACATTCGTCCTGATGAAAAGACCATGTGTCCATTACCTCAATAGTAAGCCTAGCCCATTGGACATGTGTTATAATCATGAAGTTGTTTCACCAGTTCTCAAACAACTGAGACGTTCAAAGGGAATGACTAAAGCTTTGAAGAAGGAAATTTCTTTCTGGTCTTCAGGATCTTTTAATAAATTTTATCCTGAGATACGTTTTTCTTTCACACCTACTTTAACCACAATTAAAGCTCTAGTATTTTCTCCTTCAACTATGAACCAGTTTCATTTAAATGAATATAAATGAAAAGGTGGTCTGGCTTCTCTCTCTCTCTTTTTTTTATGCTTGTAATGCTTAAAATTTGCAGCTGTTGCCTGAATATTTTCTAAAGTGTGACACAGCCCTTATGCATAGCCTCATCAACCTACAAAAAATGACCAGAGTTATGAGGGTAGCGAACGAGCTTTTGCCTGCCTGGTGCTATTCATCAAACACATATATCAGTAAAATGGCAAACAGGTTACTGGGTTTCTGATTGGAAGGTCGGAGGTTCGAGCCCCAGCACTGCCAGGTTGCCACTGTTGAGCCTTTGAGCAAGGCCCTTAACCATATCAGCTCAAAGGGTGCTGTATCTTGTCTGACCCTGAGCTCTGACCCCAGCCTCCTAACTGGGACATGCAAAAATTACAATTTCCCTTTGGGATTAATGAAGTACTCTAAAAAAAATAATAAAATAAAGGTGAATATACAAACAAAAACAAATCTTTCTTTCATCTTCTATACCGCTTATCCTGTACAGGGTCATGGGGCCTGGAACCTATCCCAGGAGACTTTGGGCATGAGGCAGGGTATGCTCTGGATATTAATATCACACACACGCACACACACACACACTACAGGGAATTTGGGAACACAAATGAACCAAATCTGCATGTTTTTGGGCTGGGGGAAGAAACCAGACTCCCCAAAGGAAACCGACCAAGCACGAAGGGAACATGCAAACTCCACACACTAAGACCCGAGATGGTAATTGAACCCTTAATTATGGAGGGGTGAGACCGCAGTGCTAACCACTACGCCACTGTGCTGTCACGACAGCAAATACGGTCCAAAAACAAAAATAGTTAATGGTAGATGAAGACACAAAAAGATGTCTGTTCTTGCTAACTGCAGTCATGGTCCAAGAATGATTCATTGTCTAGAGTCTTGTATGCAGCATTGTTGTAGCTCTCCATAAAGCACTTGTACTACAGTATATTATGGCTGGAGCCCACTGCATACATCTATAATATATAGCATAACTCTATTTACAATAGGATGAACCTACCATAGTAAACCTGTGCCTTACATAGGTCCATCCTTTTTTTAAGCATTCTTTATCCTTATCATTGTGCGGTTTAAAATTTATGTATTTTTTTTTATCATGGGTGATTTTATCATGGCTTGCTGTGTCTTTATTACCTGTAGGAATAAAGTGCTAAAGGAAGAGCTAAGGAGAAATATACAAGCACTACATAAAGGCATGGAAAAGCTGATCATTTGGTACAGTTACAGTAGTTCACAGATAACAACAATTATTTAAAGAATGGCTTTATGGTTCAATGTGAGCATCAACAGACCCCTACAAAGAGACATGCAATACAGAACAAAGTGCACAAATATCATTAAAATCTTAGAAAGTATTACAAATTTACAACTTTTCTTTATTGCAATATACAAAATATTCCATTTTCTTATTGTATCAGGTAGTTTATAAGGACCAACGTTTGACTTAAGAGCAAAAACATTCCATTCTTTAACTAGCATCAAGGTCACACAGGCCAAAAAGCTTATATATAATGCGACTGTCCTGCTATTCTCAATCATTATAATGTGCAGCACAAGGAACTACAGTAAGCAACATCAATAAATAAGAAACCTGAAACTCTGCACCGAACATTTTAAAATTAATGCAGACATCAGTCACTCTGTCGAGCCAATCATGGCTACTCATTATTAAGCAGTGAGGACAGGCATTTCTTTATAAATATCAGAATTTCTGCATTTTAAAGAGACAGTCTATTTGTCTTTTTATCCAGAGTGAGTGCAGCTGTGCTGAATAGTCGCTCACTGTCAGCCCAGGCTGCCTCAGCCAGAGCTGTGAAGCACTCTTTATTTCTCTCTGTATTATTCTTTTTGTTAAAATTTTATTTAATGCATTATTTTTGTGTCTTTTTACTCTCTGCAGAGTGCTTGAGCTTTTTGATGGCTTCTGCTAGAGCTGGTTGAGTGAGGGTCGACTTACAAATTTTCATGCTCAAATTATCCATGCTGCGTTGTTCTTAAGTGGCGAATAAGGTTTGTTATGTTAATGCCTTTGGCAGGCGTTTCCCCATGTGGTTTTGCTTTAGAAAAAACTTTGCATATTGCAAATTCGGTGTCTTGGTAATATTCACAGACTGACGACGGCATGTCATCACAATAATATCAGTCTAGGTGATCGGCCACGTGCGAGACCACTGATTGGAAAAACTGGACAAATAAGGCCAATCCATAGGAACCTATACTGAACAGCACCCACAGGATTCACTGCCAACATCCACAGCACAGCCCCAGAGGTCCTGTGGCATCATGACCCGAGGTACCAGAGGAGGCAGAAGGGCCAACCTAAAATATAGGTGATTTTAACGTTAAAGCTATGGATAATTGTGGTATACCATCTGCTGATTATAATTGACTAAGAAAGGCCTCAAATCATCATGGATATGCTTACCATATACTGCATGGGCATTGGTGCTAAGTTTCTTGCTTACCATGCGGGAGGCCCGGGTTCGATTCCCACCCAGACACTAGATGCAGTGCCTGGTCCCAAGACCCAGATAAAATAGGAGGGTTGTGTCAGAAAGGGCACCCGAGTGTAAAAAAAAACTGTGCCAAGTTGTTGTGCGGATCAGTTGGTCTGCTGTTGCAACCCCGCAACGGGATCAGCCGAAAGACTACCTACCCATGGTATAGAAGAACTTGTAACTGTGTCACATCTTTTGCCCACTGCGGCAAGCTGAGGATCACTGTTGGTCACCTGACACACCCAGGTAAGCAACGGATCTTACCTTATAACTACCCATGGTTCTTCATAATTCATAACTCATGATGATCTGTAGCAAAAATCGTGAAAGTAGAAACTGGGCGTAAGGATGCCACAATAAAGACTAACTTAACAAAGGTGCAAGATGAAACGGAAACCTGAGGCTTACACACTATTTTTGTGTACAAAAATTATGAACATTAATCACATAAATATGGATGAAAAGGACCTCAAACTCATAATATGACACAGATATGGACTCTTAAACCAGAATCGGAAACAAGGACGTGATACGATTCCATTTAATCTCAGATAAACACAACGGCTTAAAATCAAGCTGTGTTGTTATACTGAACTCTAATGAAGTCTAATCAATAAGTTAGGAATAATAAGGAAGGGGAAAAGATTTAAACGGTTGCATCTGGAGTCCGCATTATGAACCCCCGGTTCTATAAAAGAGCCTGTAGAAAACGAGAATGGCAGTCAGAGTAAACAAACTATTACCCACGTTCAGTTTTTGATTAAATCCACCCAAAGCATTATTGCATCGCTTCCTCTCATAGATCAGTTGGAAACAGCTCTGAAATGAAACCTTCGGACTGAGGGTGGTCTTATTTAAAAAGTACAGCCGATGTGGATTACGAAAGTGCAGTTACGAAGCTGGTGCTAATGAACTTTGCACACTTCTATGTGACGCTATGCGAAATGTGTGTTATTGGCCAACAGAAGAAATGAAACACTTCCCGGTACGGAGAAAACTGTCCGGCCGGTACACTGGGTAATGTTACAGCTCAATCAGCATTCGAGTGCAGGTTTAGCGAGAAACATCTGTCTTAATTGTAGCCTCAAAAGACCACACACACACACACACACACACACGTAGCGGAGTTGTGGAAAGCTAATCTAGCACCCAAATGATAAACTTCCTTAAATCACACATCAACTAGAAACACAGAACACTAAAATCTGTTAAAATATGAATATGCTCTTAAAATATTAAATTATTTTGACAAGAACAGTCTGACAGTTCCACAAAAGTACTTTTGATTTATATAGTCTCAAGCTAATTTAAAGTTATACATCACTGTATTGCTTCCTGTCTTTTCCCCCCAGAAATCAGGTTTCCACTAAAGTTTCTAGAACTTTCCAGAAATTTCAATCCTGCATAAGATGTACCCAGAGGTGTGAGAAAATAATAAATTCACTAGCTAGCTAACCAAGCCAGTGCAAGTTCTAAGGTGTTATGTTTATTTGCCTAGCAGATCTAACTAGCAAGCTACAGTAGTTAGCTAATTGTGTTGCTTACATAATACTTCAAGAATGCCCTATATAACATGACAACTTGCTTTGTAAAAGTCAGTAAGAAGTGATATTTTTCATTTCTCGAACTATGTGTACTCAAAAGTATTGTTTTGTATGGTTTTGAAACTGCTGAGTGTAAAATTATTGTAGCTATTTACTACAAATGAAAATTGCTAATAGCATCACAATACCTAGGTGCTAATTTGATTTCTATTGCGATTCCGTAGCACGATGTAAGAAATATCATGTTTTTTACACCTTGAATCTTCAAAATCAAAAGTTTTATACCATAGCTTCACACTTAATTTCAAACATGGCTAATTCATGGGAAGCTCATTCCTTATAACATCCGTCTTCTCACTTACAAACCAAGAGCAGCATTTAAACAATACAAAATAACTTCAACAAAATTCAACATTTAACTTTAGAAAATTAAATAAAATCTTTTTTTATTGATCAGCACATGGATCTGTTATCGCATCCTGCGATAAGTTTTGTTATTACTAAACCAACTTATTTAATAATTCACTCCTACCACACAGGATGCTCTTGCCTCTTAAGTCTCGAAACTCAACTTGGCAACGAGTGCATGTTGAGCACTGGTGAACACGCGGGTTTGTTTGGCTTTTAACACGAGCGAGTTTTGAGACCATTTTTTTCTCGCGTTTTAAGACTGGTGTATGCGTTCATAAGACTAATTTGCTTGCAAAGGTTTGAAAAGAATGCTGATCAGGCTTTTTAATGCACACCACCTTGAATCATTTAATGCCATAAAAATGTGTTTCTGTTGCATCACCTGGAAGCTCATGCACAGAATCGGTTATATCAGAGGCCGATCATCCGCTCACTGGTCAATTCCGGTCATTGTCCGATCGACCGCTGCATCTCTATTATGAATGTAAAAAATAATAACAATAATAAAAAAATCTATGTTGCTGTCAGTATGGCGACATACAAATAGCCACACAAAACGAATGTTCTATTTACGGTATAATTTGCTAGGTGAAGATTTCCTCTACAATAAAAAACGAAAACGAAAAGACCCACAAAAAACGACCTATTCTTGAATTAATATTTGATAATTATTAATGGCTCGTCTAAAGTTTAACTTTTGGATGACAATGGCAATGGATAATTATTGATGTAGGAGCTCACTGCCATCGCCCATACAGATGCCATCTGCATCGCGATAAAGATTTACAAATTACCAAAGAAAACCAGATCCAGAGAAATAAACATGTAGCAAAGAAGCTTAACATGTTCCACCGATTACAAAGGAAAGCAGTGCACTGGCAGTGTGTGTAAGCGTGTTCAATTCAAGAGGTCATGGTTGTGTGCGCACACACGCACATTTCCCCCGCCCACACAGGCAAACAAACAAACGAATATGCATGCACTGACAAAAAAGCATGCTATTGTTCCGGATAGATTGTTCTCAAGGCTAAACCATGAAGAACTACGAGAACAACAGAATCAAAACCACATTCACAAATCTCACTAAAGTAAAACTCAGTGAAAAATAGACCTGACCTTATTTGCTGACCCCCCACAACCCCAGATGTTTCCAAATTCAACTGGTGTCCCCCTGACCTCGCTCTCCGTCTTATTAAACTAGCTTTTGTCTCATCTCTGTGGTTTTACGTTCATTACACTGTTATGATGACATTACCGTTAAACATTCATAAACAGCCAAACAGTATGAAGGATGACGATAGAAGGAAGAAAAAAAAAAGTAATTTCTCTACTCACCAGGGTACTGGTTGTTGTCCAAGTCCGAGTCCCCACGCAACGTAAACCCGAAGCCTGCTGGAATTCCAGTCGTAGCCCAGGATCCTTTGAGCACCTGTGACGCTTTCAGCCTTAAACCAGACTTCTCGCCGTTATAGATAAAGACACACCCGCCGCGGTCCTCGCCTGCAAACGGAGCCCCCACTGCCACATCTGAGACAAAGAGACATGGTAAAAAAGGACACATTAATAGAGGACACAATATGTATCATTCAGATTCTTACAAGCCAGGGTCACGAAAATTTAACAACATATCCAAAAATTTTTTTAGTCCATTGCATGGAGGGAGAAACCGGAGAACCCAGAAGAAACCTTTACCATCCCAGAGAGCTTGGGATGGTATCTAATCCCTCAGGGTTAGAAGCTGGGGACCCTGGATCAGTGAGAAGGCAACACCCCCTCTCCCTATAACTAACATGATATACAATAAATCTTCATTGTTTTGTCTGTAATGTCTGTTGTTTCCAACTGAGATGGATGAAATGGAGAAGATGGATTTCATCAGTAAAAGAGATTAAGTGGATACTCAGACCTGCGTAAACCTCTATCGGGAGAGGCTATGCTTCCATTTGCTTCCCTCTGAGACTACTACCACACACTCATACACACATACGCAGGAACAGAAAAATCTTCTCTTGCATGGGCCCATATGTCTAAGGTATCTTTCTCAGCACCAGTGTAAAAACCATCAACCCACACACACACACACACACACACACACACACACACACACACACACACACACACACACACAGTCAGTCGATTTACTTATACCCAATAATAACCCTATTTATGAGGCGTATATGTGAATTATTAAATATTTCCTATATATAATATTTATCTTTATTAACTTTTTAAATTGCACTTGTTTTTCAGATATGAACATCAAATTATCAGGACAGATAAAAGACGAAAGGATTCAAAAGAAAACAATAGAACAGGTAGGAGAAACAGACAGACATAGAACACAGGATCAAAAAGAAGAAGAGAATCTGACCGATCCCATTTCCTGTTGTATGATTGGCTAAAAGGATTTGTTCTTGTCTATGATTGGCTAGTGTGTGACGGGGTGTGACTTACAAGACAACCATAGAGCTCAAAGGCAGGACAGTATCCGTTTTGCGCTGTTATATGTCATATTAGTAAGAAATTAGGGAGGCAGCGGCCTCTGAGCAGAGTGATATAATGGTGAGATTGGTGAGTGGTATAAAGGTGCTAGCAAAAGCACCTCAGCACGCAGTTATTGCCAGTGTTAGGGGACGTTACTTTTTCTTGCAATTACATAAAAAAAATTACTGTCTTTAAAAAATAATCTGTTACATTACAGTGTTACTTTCTGATAAAAGTAACTAGTCAGAGTACTTTTCCATTGCAGAAAATAAAAAAAAAATCCTTTGGGATTCCTCATGCATGTTGTTTTAGTCAAAATCTTCATAATTATTCTACCATCATCACTCAGCGAAGTTTGGCCCATAAACTGTTAACTACTAATACCCCTATTTCACCTACGAGGTTTCGCACGGTGGCCGAAAGTACAGTTCATCATAATTCACCGCGAGTTTCGGCGCTGTGATTAGGTCTCCATCTTTCCGTGCGTTGGTCCTCGCATAGTCAAACCGCATAGGTGAGATAGGGGTATAACAGCAGGAATAACAGAGGGGGATGGGTTACATTTTTAATTGTAATTTAAAGTATTTTTAATTGTAATTTAAAGCTCTGCTTAAAGTTCTTTGACACCGTATTGGTGGAACAAGGTGTATGAAGCACCAAAAGAGTCCATGACGAAAGATGTAGGAAGACTGAACGCTGTGAAAACTGAGAAAACCATACAGCAGTAGAAGGGAAAAAGTTTAATTATGCCCAAACAAAATAACCTCATCACCACAAGAAACAGTTTAATTTCCTTGAACCGCTTAGGGACCACATGGTTGGTGTTTGTGTGCGTGTACGTGTGTGTGTGTGTGTGTGTGCACGCACGTGTAAGCTACATCCTAAGCTATAAATAGGCTTAGTTTGAACTTGGCACGTTTTGGGCTGAGTGCCCAGGTTATTTCCTCTTCCTGCCTGATGCCTGGTATCCAACTATGAAGCTGGCACGGCGCCAAATGACCAGAGCAAATATCTGCGTAACGGTTGGTATGGAAACCGCCGCTGATCCATGGAATGGAGGAAATTGTTTTACATTCTGTATGGCGGGATACAAACTTTGAATAAATGAAAAAGCTGCTTTGAGACTATGATCATTGTTAAAAGCACTATAGAAATAAAATTTAATTGAATCGAATTGAAATTAAGGAACCAGTTAAAACAAGACAGACATTTAATAAATATTAAACTCTCACATTCTCGTTACCTTATATTCTCTCTTATCCTATACACATTTTTGAGCGGGAGTCTAAATTGGGATTTCTACCAGTAGGGATTGCTTCTCCATATGAATCAGACAAGAAAGTGAAAAACATTACACTAAACACTTCGTACGTTTCATTGGCTTAACCAGTCGCCATGGTGAGTATGAGCATGCATGTCTGATCTGTATGCAGTATGCAGTTTGTGCTAATGTAGATATAAGTTGTGGCTTCGCCATGAAAGCTATGATATTCTTGTTTCCTGCTTTAGAGAAAAAAAAAAAGGAAATGGGAATGGGGAAAAAATGGGCATGGCCCAGAACTGACTAATCACACCCGGATATACGGTTCTGTGCAAAAGACTTGAGCCCTCATTGCTTCATTTCCTGGTTTCAAAGAGTATAATATATTTCATGCATTCTCGAGAAATAGTTGCCAGAACTGTTTTTGGCTCATTTTTTGGCAATTTTTGTCTCTCATTTTCAGGCCAGTCGCTGTTTTTCATTTGTTAACCCTCACAGTGACCTATGATTCATTCAAGCATTAAAAAAAACATCCAACTTAAGGCATGAACCAGTAAGAATCCGGTGCAGATGATGACAGATGACGAGAACGGAAAAGAGGTTGCTGCTGAGGTTCTTACATTAACATGCATTTTATAATTTTACATCATTTTGTGTAATTTGATTTGAAGAAATAAGGTTGGCTCAAGACTTTTATACAGTACAGTACTTCAACCACCATAATCCCACCTTTGCTTGGCGAGGTCGTACAAAGAATTACAGGTGCATAGGGGATGCTCACTATGTGTATCTGTAATGTGTAGAACTGATCATTCAGGAAGACATGCATGATTTTGGCATTTTTGGAGAGAAAATTTTTCAAACAGCCACAACAGATGGCAATACCATGTGCTGGTTAATTGGCTTTAGTGATTTATATCTACATTAAATACTGAATTGGAAATGACTTTTTAGTTATCCAAGAGTCTTGTTTCATAGGCCTCCATAGCATCATCCCAAACATCCATACTGCATAAACTATTAATCCCTGGTGCTCCCTTGCTCCACAAATCGAATGGTGTTTGGTTACTTCAGATGTATCTGGAATACAACGTGCACACACACGTACCCACAAATGATGCCTTGAGATTTAAGTGGGTGAGACATTGGCAGTATCGAGATGCACATTTTAAATTTATGCCTCCCGGAAATTTTAATGTCCTCTCCTTCCAGTAATACAAAGTAATGTGTATGCACCAGGGTGGACACACACACACACACACACACACACACACACACACACACACACACACACACACACACACACACACACACACTCTATGGGTTAAGTGTGTAAATTATGCACCTGCACTGTATGTGCAGGTCAGTGAAACTGTTTATGTGTACATGATTCACAAATGATTGTTATGTCTAGTTTACTTGTTTGCTTTGGTTCACACCTTCTACCTGAGTTTTAATTACCTTTGAAGTTATGGAATAAGATCACTGTCAAAAATAATCGTGCGTAATTCAAAAGATTTGTATGTGATTCTGTTTGTAACTCTGTGGACGGACGGATTTTGGAAAGAAAATGTCAGTAACTCTAATAAGCACTTAACGACTGTGGAAGCAGAAGAACATCAACACATCAAACTCTGAGGGTGGACGAAAAACAACAGCAGCTGACCATATTGCGCTCCACTCCTGTCTGCCAAGAACAATAATCTCAGGCTATGAAGGGCACAGCCTCAGTCAAACTGGATATCTGAAGTCTGGAAAAAACATCAGGTGACTTTTTTTTTTGTTTGTTTGTTTTCAGTGTATATTTAAACAAGATAGTCTGTTTTCGTACCTAATACCAGGTTCCAGTAGCTTACATAAATCAGCTTCATCCATCCATTGTCCTAGTAAGCTACCTACAGTAGATGGATGGATGGAGCTGGTTTATGTAAGCTACTGGACGAGGGACTGTGGAGGCCAATCATGACCACTTTATTTATTACACTGTATATATGTTAAGATTTCTGGGTAACATTCACACACTACAGGCAATTTGAGAATGCCAGTTAGTCTAATCTACATGTCTTCGGACTGTCGGAGGAAACCGGAGTACCTGGAGGAAACCCACCAAGCACGAGCAGAACATGCAAGCTCCATGCACACAGACTCTGAGGTGGGAATGGAACCCGAACCTTGGAGGGGTAAGGCATCAGGGCTAAACCAGTTAGGCAACTCATATTCTATCTAATGGCAAATATTGGTAATCCTGTATTCAGGGTCACGGGGGGCCTGGAGCCTATCCCAGGAGGCTTAGGGGACAAGGCGGGGTACACCCTGGACAGGGTGCCAATCCATTGCAGGGCACACACACATACACACACTCATTCACACGCTACGGCCAATTTGGGAACGGCAAATTAACCTAACCTACATACTGTGGGAGGAAACCGGAGTACCCGGAGGAAACCCACCAACCACGGGGAGAACATGCAAACTCCATGCACACAGAGACGGGAATCGAACCCCGACCTTGGAGGTGCAAGGCGACAGTGCTAACCACTACACCACCGTGCCACCTCACTTCAGTACAATCCTTAAAATTTCGCCACTGAAATTTCTCCACTAATTTCTAACTACTAACCTTGTGCACTTCCTTATTTGAAAAAAAGTCTTATTTTGGTATTACTAACAGCTAAAACATCTTTAAAGAAGAAATCTATAATAGCCACGTGAGCAAGGACAAACTGAAACATGGACACAGCGTGCACACTGTGGACAGCAAAACAAAATGTGAAAAAGTTGGACACTCTGAATTCAGCAACAGAAGGTCTCTATCACAGTAAAAACAGACGTACATATACACACTCTTACAAGAACACACACGTGTTTATTATTACTACACATAATCTCTATTATCTATTCGTAGAAACATAATATTCCCCGAGGGTATGACATGATATGAAATGTCTTGTTTATTTTTCATTTTTGCACCATTTGGTCTTCCAGTGGGCAGTGACACTAGTTCTCCCTTTTTCTTTTCACAAACACACACATACACACACCCCAACATGCATGTTAGAGCAGGTCATGCAACAGGAAACGAGTGACAGGGTTGCAGGGTCACTAGCTGAAAACTCCTAAATCATGATTAACTTTAGCATCACAATAGTATTTCCTCCTTACCCAAGACTAAACAAGGCCAGAAATCAGGAAATGTGGGGAAGGAAAAAGAACTGTTGCCTTCTGACATGCAGGACCAATGAAAAATCCAAAAATAAAACCAACCACCAGACCCACCCAAACAATACACGCACACACATGCACTCACATGCACGCATACACACATGGACACAGAGATGCTTACCCAGGTAACCGTCCTGATTGATGTCTCCAAGGGGAGCAATGGCGCTACCGTAGCGCCCAAACAGATGTATACCGGTGAGCACTATGGGAGCTGAGAAGAGGAGCGTGTCCTCCTGTAGGTAGAGGTAAACCCGGCCCACTTCTCTTGGTTTACTCTCAAACTCCCGATCCATATACAGGGGAGCTCCGACCAGAACATCATCCAACCTAGAGACATACAATAGAAAAGATTAAGAAAAATTAGGTTCAACGTTGATTCTGATTTAATCTGAAAGTTGATCTGATGTGTCTAGTAGGAATGTAATCACCTACCAATTTATTATTCTGTATTAACAGATACAGTATGATCTTAACAGACATAAATAGGGCATCGGTTTGGGAATATTGGAGTGCAACAACAGAAAATCGTGTGAGTGGTTTGTCCATTACCAGGACTAGCCAGGATCAAGATAAGTCTTAAGGGGATTAAGATCAAAACTGAGGTTAAATTAATGTAAGAAAAAAAAATCCAAGATCAAAATATGTAAAAACTTAATATTTTCCTTATATTTCAATTTCATATATGCCTGATTAAATCTGTAATTGCTCTTGAGGATTACCTACAATCCTGCAGAATAACTGTCTTGGCATATACTTCCAAGTATAACCACTAGAATACAACGTAAATATATTTTTTATTCATGGCTGAAAACCATATTTAGCAATAGCAAATCCCAAAATGAAGAGATGTCCAAGTGCAAATCTGATAGTAATTAGATACAATAGTATCAGATACAATTTAATTCGATACAAATTCAGTACAGAATGCCTTAAGCTTTGAGTTCTACAGCTGGTCAATACGGGGCGCTGTGGCGGTTAAAAAGGAGCATGCCAAATTTTTTTACAACAATATATTTTGCTTATGTTTGCGAGCGTTGGATAATTTGGCAAAACGCTATTAATACTGAACATCTGCCACATTTTTATTCCAATCCATAAATCAATAAATTTAATCAATAATCAATAATCAATAAAAGTTTTAGGTTTAAAAATAACTCATGCTTTTATTACCTTTTTGTACTTTTGAGTCACGGCAGCAACTTAGAACAAGCAAACAGGGTTAAGTTTTGTTGAGCACAAATTTTAATCCTATCTCTGCAGCAGAGGTAAGTTTTGGTCTTGGTTCTCTGGGAAGGTCTTCATGACCATGAGCCAGTTTCATCATGATGCTTGATGGGTTTTGCAAATGCACTTGGCAATACTGTTTGTACAAGAACTGTTCCAGAAAAGCTAAAATAAGAACTGACTGTTGTTGTTGTTATCCCTTAATTACCTAATATCATATTAGTTATTTCATAGTTTTGAAAAATACATATTGTAAAATCAACACTTGTGTCCATCTTTTGACTGGTTCTGTACTGTATGTCTGTCGTACCATAAGGTTATAACAAAGTTCGGAAATCTAGATTGGAGAACGGGGCATTGCAGATATTACCAGATGTACCAAAAGAAAACAACCTCACGCACAAAAGACATGTATCTCATGTCTCCTGAGCTTTGTAGCATAACAAGTTATCTCACTGATATCTTTTTTTTTTAAATATTGCTTTCATAAATATTGAAGCTCATGGCTCCCAAATGCAACAAAGTCAATTCAATGTATCTAAAGAATACACATTATAGAAATTTTCAACAAAAAGATTTCGTTATCGACAACCTTGATTGCCTGTTCAATAATAAGCCAAAACGTCCAAAAATGGTGTTTATCTCATTTTGCTGTGAAACTGTTCAGCTACAGAGACAGAGACCTGCCAATCAAAGACTAACGCACACAAGTTTTTTTTTTCTTCATTTTTTATGGAACAATTACCAGTAGCGTACACACAAGAGATTTGTCCTTCCTTCCATTTTGAACACATACTCAGGAGGAAATGACAGTAATAAAAAGAACGAGCACAGTACCAATAACTCCTCATCCTGAATCGAAGCCATCAGCTGTATAAAATAAGCCGTTAAATATATAAAGTTATCAAATCATCCGATATTTAGCAAAGCTTCAAGACAGCTTTGGGTTATTTATGTTCAAGTGGAGGCATGCCAAACCGTTTGAGGAGAATTGTGAGAAAGTCCAGGACTGATGCTATAAACTGAAGAAATATTGTTTCCACAGTTCATGTTCCGAAGCTGAAGGTGAATGAAACAACAAAACAATCGAACCACATCTGACTATTGTAGAATGTTATAGGTTACATCCCAACCGGCGCTGCACCCTGATTCAAGTGTGATACCGGAGAAAAACAAACATACGGCTTTTCTATTTAGAAGATTTTTTTTTTTGCATCAGGTCTAACAAATGGTCCATTTCCCTGTTTTTCATTACAAGAGGTCTGAACACTCAGAGTCGTTCTCATCTACGCTTCCTGTTTCGTGGCTTTGGTGTTTAGCACTGTGCACTCTTGGGTTTGTTAGTGTGAGCAGAAACATGGTCTTATGGTGTAAACACGGAGACTGGGTTAAAATTAGACACAATGTAAATTCAAACGCTCCGCTACATTTCAAGCTTCGATTTAAAGAAGAGATGAGAGGCGACTGCAGTGTAATCAGCCATGTCTGTCTACAAAGCCCACTGAGAAAGCCACAGACTCAACACAGGAAGAGCAGAGTGCCTCTACTGCAAATAATACGAGACAGAAAAGAAGAGAAGAAAGTTCAGCCTTCATACATCATATATACATTTCTGCACTGTGAAATTCTTCATTCGTCGATTTATCCCAGGGGTCGGAGCGCAGGGTCAGCCATTTTTACGGCAGCCCTGGAGCAGGCAGGGTTAGGGGCCTTGATCAAGGGGCCAATAGCAACAACGTAGTGGAGCTGGGACTCGAACCACCAACCTTCTGATCAGTAACTCAAACTGAGCCACCACTGAAGAAAGATTTTACAGTATATATGAAGTGTAGAGACGAGATAGCTTAGTGGGATGAGATGGAAATTGAGAACATGAAGAGAAGAGAGAAGAGAAGCAAAGAACGAATAGAAGAAAGGAGCGCGGAATAAAAGAGTGGCGGGAAGGGACTAGAAAAGAGGTAACTCCAAGAAAAGCAAGAAGAGAAGAAAAACAGATGTAAAGGAATAACATGAGACAAGGCTAGAGGAAAACAGATGACACAGGGAAAAAGCAACAATGACACATAACTAAAATAGAAAAGAAATTCTCAGGTCCTAAACAAGTCGGCCAATCTTCACGAGAGAAAGTGACAGATGTGTGTCCTATTTTTGAGTACACGGTTGAAACTCCTTTGTAATCTGTGGAGTTATTTTTGCAATGATTTAAGGCCCATTTGGTTAGCACTGTTGCCGTGCACCTCCAGGTTTGATTCCCGGCCGGGTTCGATTACCATCTCTGTGTGCATGGAGTTTGCACGTTCTCCCCGTGCTTGCTGGGTTTCCTCCAGGTACTCTGGTTTCCTCCCACAGTCCAAAGACATGTAGGTTAGGCTAATTGCCGTTCCCAAATTGCCCGCAGGGTGTGTATGTGTGCCCTGCGATGGGCTCCAGGCCCTCCGTGACCCTGAATACAGGATTAAGTGGTATAGATGATGATGATGATGATGATGATGATGATGATGATGAGTGAGTGAGTGAGTGAGTAAGGCCCATTTTTACCGAAGTAAAAGAGTTTTTCTGACATGACACATTGTTTTTGTACCAAACCAAAAATGAGAGCACTAGGAGTCAGGAGAGCAAATGGCTTCAGCACGGAAACCGAACGAATACTGATAACTCGAAAAAAAAAATGCATTCCATTGTGCTCGGAATGTGCTGACCTGGCTACACGTTTTGATATGAGTGCAAAAAAAAAAAAAACAGGAATTTTGGAAAAGAAATACAATAAAAACGAGGAGCAGGTGATACCAAGATAAGATACCATTAGTAGTAGGAAGACATAAAAAGCTCATAAGATTGGATGGGTAAGAGACAGCAAGATTATGTTGTGAGATGAGATGATAAAATACAAGAGAAAGGAATAGAAACAATATACAAGAAAAGAATAAAATACAGTACAAAAGTCAAAGAATAAAAAATAAGATGAGAAGAAAGAAAGTAAACAGATCAAAGGAAAATATAACATGAAACAGCATGAAGAGCAGACCGGAAGAAAAGGTTTAAAAAAAGGGGAGGGGATTTGAACTTGCATTGCGAAATTTAATGACCCAAACAAATCACACCGTTAACTCCAAATCTAGTTATAGTTCATATATGAAGGTGAATCAGATGAATGCCATGTGAAATCTGCACACACCGAGTAACACAATACATATATTCTTCTATTCAAAATCAAATCCAACTTAAATCATCCAATACACGTGCCTAATTTCACTATGGTCATGCTGATTTCAATAGGGTCATGACCAATCTGTCACACATTCGTTGATCAGACTATGTGACAAATCTTTTTCTTTCTTTAGCTGTGCTTTCTGTTTTTTTTTGTGTGTGTGTTTTTGTCAGGTGGTGGAGGAAACTCACCCGTCTCCATTAATGTCTGTTACTGCCACAGTGTACCCAAAATATGAAGCCATCTAGGGAAAAAAAACAATTCTGTTAAATTAACTTAAATTTTGCTTATTTGAAAAGCCAAGGAGGTTTATAGCTTATAATTTAATATAAAAATCCTATCCTTTTAAAGAGGAGAAAATATTCCAAATGTCTGAATATAAGACCTGTTAGTCATGTTTTAAAAAGTAAAACTTAATTTTACCCACTTGATATATATTTATGTAATATCCCACGAGAGTGCCGTTGTACTGAATATCAGCACGGCTATTATAGTATATTGTCATAGGCATGACGGTGCAGCCATAAACAAAACAACACAAACATTTCAGAGGCAATTCGGAACATCTTAGAATTATCTGCATAATGTGTTTTTTTTAAGATGACATCATATGATCAGATATGTTTCTTTGTTGAAAATGCTTCTGAATGTGGGTTTTGTCAGGCATCTCTCCCCCCTTTACAGTACCGCACACCGTACTGACCTACTTTTACCCAAGGTGGAGACCGACAGTTACGATTGTTAAAACGTCTGTCACATCAAGTAATACATATATACTTAAATATCCTATATGCAGTGCTGTTATGCTCTATATCCTCACTCATTGTACCTGTATGTACTGTTGTATTCTTGTTTCTGATTGGTCAGAAGGACTGGATTCATTTTCTTTATACCATGTGATGAGTGATTGTGCAATTCTGATTGGACAGATGTGCATTGTTTTTGTATAATGTGCATCTCCCTCTAAAGGGACAAATGAAGACAAAACAAGGAAGCAACATTAGATGCCTACTAGAACATAGCTGAGCATAAGTTTTTCCCTTTTTTTGTTTTGCATTAGAACCTTAACTGTAACATGCTTTCAAAATGTTATTACACATTTGTGGCAAATCTTTGGCCATTTTGTTAATTACCGATCAGCCATAGCATTAAAACACAAATTATTAAAATGATCAATAATGTGTAGGTTCCGCTCATGGCTCCTGGACAGGAACTTGGTCACTTAGCGTCGCTCCACAGGGACCCTGGTCTGTTCTGACTTGTTGTCCGGGCACATGTCTTGGGTGCTTAATCGGCAGGCTGGGTGTTCTGGTGCCTTTCTATTGTGGCCAGCATTGACTTTTCAATGATTTACCTTTGGTGCCCTTGATCCTGTCCCAAGTTTGCTGGTATCTTATTGATAATTACTGTTAGTTTTTATTTAGTTACAAGCAATAAGTTAATCATTTCTGTAAGCAGACTTTTGAATCTTGTTGTACATGTACAGAATTGTATGATATGATGGATGATTTAAACTCACCTGTTCTCCGGTAAAATTCTGAACGAGGCTGAGACTTGTTGAGTTAATCACGGCAACCTAAAAAAGAGAATCAGATTAAATTAAACATAAAACTCTTTTGTTGATCGATTCCATATCCACTGTAGTGATGCAAATGAAACACTTTGTATGGCTTGTACGTAAAGGCTACATCCAAAAATAAACCAATTACAGGAACAAAAGATACAAGCAGACATCTAATATACAGTAACTGAAGCCGCTTTTGCTGACCGCCTACAATGGAATCTAAATCCAAATCTCGAAAAAAAAAAAAAAGTGCACCCCTCCCCCAAACCCGATACTACAGTCCAGCTCGGGATTCCTTAATAAAAACTCAAATAACATCCAGATGAGGTGAAACGGGGTCACCGACACTTACCTAGACGCACATGTCGACCCTAACGCGCTCAAACATGTGCGCTTCTCCATATGGGAGGCATGAAATCCTCATACAACATCCTCATCAACGTTCTCACTCGTATCACAGACATCTTCATGCACTTCCTTTTTCGCTCCCGTGCCCTAGCCGTGTCTGCCTTTTTCCTGTCGGGTTCAACTGATCTCTGACCCCTGAGACGAGCGCAAGAGACAGAACAGGAAACGAAAAGTGAAAGAAATAAATAGTGTAGTAGTTTGTGCTTACATAGCCGAAGTTCTGCGCCCCTCGTGGAACTCCTGCTACCAACTCTGCAGAGAAAACCATGGCTTAGATAAATATATAGGATATAAACACACACTTGAGACACTGACACACACACACACACACACTCCACAGCTTTCTACACATTAGATTGCTTTTAATCGCATCCACTATATACCAGAGTGCAGAATATGTACAACTTACTGGTTATCAATGTGCGCTTTGATTCTTTTTCGGTATAATCCTGTCCTTATGCACACACACAAACACACACACACACACACACACACATAGTAGGATGCTTTATCTGTATTATCTGAGAGTAAACAGTGAGGTGAGGATAGTCACTCATTCTTACATAAATATTTATGAGAGTGAGACAGACACCTAGACAGGGACAGACAGATTGCTGAAGGATGAATTCAGTAAAAGGAAAGTAGTGTGTGCACGTGTGTGTGTGTGTGTGTGTGTGTGTGTGTGTGTGTGTATGTGTTTGAGTCAGTAGAACTGTAAGTATGTGATCGAGATCTGATGAAAGTCTGGCTTTGATTGGCTGAGGAAAAGGCTGTGCAGCATTACAAAAGCAGAACACGGTCAATGAAGCCCCGGTGTTACCACCCACAGAGCATGCCACACACACACACACACACACACACACACACACACACACACACACACACACACACACACACACACACACACACACACACACACACACACACACACACACACATATACACACACACACACACACACACACACACACACACCTCTCCACACACACACACACACACCTCTCCACACACACACACACACACCTCTCCACACACACACCTCTCCACACACACACCTCTCCACACACACACCTCTCCACACACACACCTCTCCACACACACACCTCTACACACACACACCTCTACACACACACACCTCTACACACACACACACACACACCTCTACACACATACCTCTACACACACCTCTACACACACACACACACACACACACACATATACACACACACACACACACACACACACACACACACACACACACACACACACACACACACACACACACACATTTGCACACTTTTTCACACGTCTTTACACCTACTTTAAACAAAACCCTTCAATTCACTAACTAAAGTGTGAAAGTGAGTGGTTGCAAGTGAACACAAACTATTTTAATCTTTGACTCGTTGCAGAACAGTTACGCCCCTCTGCAGCTTGGGGTCTGGCTGAATTGAGGAACGCAAAGGCAGACTGTCGTTCTTCTGTATTATCAGCGATGCTGGCAGAACTTACCGTGAGCTGGCTGCACAGCGCAAAAACAAAGCCATTAATAATAGATTTCATGCTCAATAATGAATGATCAGTGCGATTTCACAAAATTCTTAAGATTGTGGCATGTTTTGGAAAAGTGTTTTTTGGGTATAATAGTTTTCCACTTCTTGTTAGGGCCGTGCTTCATTCCAGTAACTCGACATCAAATACAGTACAGTATGTCTTGGCTTACGGACTACAACTGGGGAAAGAAACCGTTCTTCTAAATTGCTCCTTGCAGCTACGCTTAACTCGAACATGAACTTTATTACAACAACACACACTTGTTTGCGTGTGTGTGTGTGTGTGTGTCAGTTTGCGCGAGAGGAGTGAAAGAAGAAGAAATGGAGACAGGAGACAAGAGAGGGACAGAGAAATTTTCACCTTGGTGTGAATCGCCAGTAAACTCTCCCACAGCCACAGAGTATCCTGATGCATGGAAGAATAAGAGAGTGAATCACACACACACACACACACACACACACACACACACACACACACACACACACACACACACAATTCAGTTACTGTATATCTTTAAAAAGCTGGTTTACATCGTTCTCAATCTTTATATGAAGGAATCTCTTCAGGTGTTAAAAAGTATTGGCACCCCCATAATCATCATAGCACATATTAATTTAATAGGCATAATCTTTATAATTATATAAATACTAAACATGTCATTATTTCCATGTAGTTAGTTTTTATATTTATTTATTTATTTATTTTAGTTTATATATACTGTATATATATATATATATATCAAAGTGGCAAAGTGGCAAGGGTAAGCTGGCAAGCTGTAATACCTGACCTCACATCTCTGCAATGAAATGGCAACCAGTTATACCAACACACACACACACACACACACACACACACACACACACACACACACACACACACACACACACAAACAGAGTCCTCTATTACCCAAGTAGCTGTCATCATAGTCGTCTGAGGCGGCTGCTGTCTGTTTCTCTCCCTGCACCTTTCGGAGAATCGCCTTCAAAGAGTAGCCGTTTAAGATTTCCGCTACTCCTGCAGTGATCACTTGGCCTACACACACACACACACACACACACACACACACACACACACACACACACA
>JAAGKR010008983.1:0-23903 GCA_011419295.1 Clarias macrocephalus | reverse complement strand
TTTTTTGAGATTATATATATATATATATATATATATATATATATATATATATATATATATATATATATATATATATACAGTAGATGCAAGCACTGTTATACAATGATAATACATTATGCAAATATACATGATGAGTAACTGTCAAAGGCTTGGTTCGTCTCCATACTTAAGTGTATCTTTGTGTTTTAAAGTGTAGCTTTCATATAATTTATGTCCGGATAGCTCAGATGGATTAATGGATCATTACATTTTCACAATCAGGTCAAAATCATGTCAAAAACAGTTGAAAGAGACCTGGTCTCCTGAGTATCTGTCAAAATATCAGAATCATCTGTACAGGTATTACAGACATTATCGAAATATAGTATTATATAAATAAGTCAGTACATTTATACAATAATAAGATTATGAGTGAATGATGTAAAATGATTACAAATGTTATGTACATGATAGTACATTATTTACACCTTAGTCTTACACCTGTTAAAACCTTAGAACTGCAATTTTCTTTTTTTTTCTTTTTTTAATCTACTACTAAACTTTTTTTTTTTCTTTCATGGGAATGACCACTTAAATAGGAACGAGCTCTGGTATCCACATGGGTAAATCTCATTTTAACCCCATCTTATCCTCTAATCTTTATCATTAGGAGTTTGTGACAGCAGTGGTTGAAATCCTTTTAACAAGTCTGTCACTGCTGCATTTTGCAGTCGTCTTTAATTTGAGTTGATATGAAATGAAAGATACCAACACAGCCCACATCAATACACACACACACACACACACACACACACACACGCAATGTGAATTTTCAGGTTGACATGCCTGGGTAGAGGGTGGACAGGTGGCTCAAGTCTCCCAATGAGGGCTGAGAGCGGCTGTGGCTTTGAAGCTGTCCTGTCTAAAATAATACAGCTGCTATTTCACATGAAAAACAAGCTGCTCTGGAAGCTCCAATCAGTCATAACAGCACAGCATTGAAATTCAGTTCTTACTCGCTACACGCATGCCACATCAAATGTCTTGCTTTTATAGAAGTCAAATACTAGTTTAAAATATATTGCCCATTTTTTCCTTCTTTATCTAAGCAAACTGACTCAAAAAAGTCAAAAGTTCAAAGATCCATCTGTCACTTTAGTAGCTGTGCTGTTAACTTTGTGCTTCACAGCAGAGACAAACTGCTGAGACAAACCAGGACAAGGATGGGGAGAGGAAGGATGTTTATGGAAACATACTCCTTTTACAATAGTGTGGAAGAAGTGATTGACAGGACAGAGACTGGTGTGGCTGTGTGGTATGGTGTGGTCAGGGGCAGAGAAAGAAAAGCAATGAAAATCCTATTAGATGGCATTTTGTGAATTAAACTAGAGTAAGATTGTTTAGCTTGTTAATTCCAATGAGTTAAATTTCCCATGAGTCATGCATGTATCATCAATATCTATAAGCATGATCGGTTACCTTTTCAGGGAGTTTATATCTGACCTTTTGTAAGAGATTTATCAATATGAGTGCAAAGGTAATTGGGGAACAATCTCTATGGATATAGAATGTGGTGGAAGAGTTTCTATTTACATCAGTCAATACATGTGTTTGACAAAGAGGCATTAAGCTTAGCCCCAGACATGCAAAGAAAATCAACACAGGCATTTTTGGTCCAGCAAACAGTGAATAATTTAGTTCAGTTTAATTCTCCTGCATGGATTTTATGCTTCCAATGCACAACAATGTATCTACATACCATATATATTCACTATATGCAGCATCCCAATGCGAGCTACTAAAAATTTCCAAAAATGCTGGGGTTGCAGGACTCACAGTGAGAAGTATTTTACTCCCACCCCTCCGGAGGCTTCCCACCTTTTGCACAGCTCTCTGATCAGCACTGCAGCGCCTCAGGTCTTTCTTCATTCACTGCGAGAGAGAGCCAATAGGCTCTGACAGGAACAGGCGAGCCAGCAGGTCTTTCATCTGAAAAAGGGCCTCATTAGAGAGAGAGGAGTATACAAGAGCAGTAGCACCTACTCTCCATCCTGCCTACCTCAGTCATCTCTCACACACACGCATGCACATGCACACATAGTCAGAAAATGCCACTAGCAACTACATGAGCTCTTCTGAGCACTAACACTGCTTCAGAGTCACCAGGGAGTTTGATTCTTCCAGAACACACACGCAACACTCTCAGTCAATGTCTCAGAGTGGACAGTCCACTAATGATGGGAGCATGTTGACAGGTGAGCGGGCATGCTCACACAGCTGGATAACAAGGCTTGGGTTATTAGTAAAGCTTTCAGTCACGCATGAAAAAACACAGTCATATGGACTAATGGTCCTTTTGATTAATATATCCACTGAGTGCTGAGTGCTGGTGAGCTCTAATGCTGACCAAATCACAGTCTGCAGGTAATCACTGTTTAATGACTTCATTTTAATGTTACTGAGAATGAACCCTGCGAGTGAATTGGAAAAGCAATAAACTATATCAGTTCCTTGCGAATGTGCTCTTATGTCCTTTGCTCATAACAGTGCATTAATGCTCTGCATTACAGTACAGCTGTCTATTGCTTTGAAAGAACTGGCCTAAGATGAGCTGTGGAGGAAGATGAAAGGAGTTAGGGAATGGTTAGCTCTGCTCTTTTTCCTGCATTATCCTAGACAACAAAAGCCCTCATTGTGTGTGCGTGTCAGGTGCATTATACCAGAGCTGCAGGCCTGGACCAAATACAAACAAAGCATTAAAAAAAACAATGATTTTATAACAAGGCTGGTCTTACACTGTGCATCTTGCAATCATGGAAAATGGCACTGAATTTGTGCGCATATTATGTTAAGGATTGAGAAGTGTTAAAGCACAGAAGAGAGCACGTATGAAGTAGCATTTAATGGTAAGGTTTTTCATGCATCATAATTTGCTTTGACTCACCATAGCAGCAGGAACATCAAAGCAGCTTAAAAAAGCTAGAGCCTTTTTTACCTTAAGATGTAAGTACCCCTAGTGAGTTCCAAATAGGTCATTGTCAAGTTCCCACAAATAAAGTCCATTTCACACAGATACATCTGGGCCAATTAGAGCTATTTTAAGCAAAGGTTCACATAAAAGATCAGAGCCCAGTAAAGAAGGATTATGCGTAATTTTTGCTAATACACCTAAGCTTTTTTCATGCTCTAGCATACTTTTGATTGCTTGCTTAGAGTTTTCCGGCTGTTAGGGTAGAGAGAAAGAGAGAGAGAGAGAGAGAGAGAGAGAGAGAGAGAGAGAGAGAGAGAGATGAATAGGTTTTGGTGAGTTGGTAATTAATGCCTACTGTATCCCGGCAGCCTGTTACCTGGCATGGTAATCACTCACATTGCTTCTGCTGTGCTCCAGTCTTCATCATCCTCAATATTAATAGTCCTCATTATATGAAAATTAGTTTCATTGCTGTATCACCGGGGGCTTAGAGATGGGTGGTGGTGGCGATAATATTTTAATCAATGTATTAAATGTAATGCATTTCAGATAAGGAATGAGAATGGCAATAACATTGCAAAGCAGAAAAGCAGAGCCATGCACATTAATGTCCAATGCTACATTCTCTCTCTCTCTCTCTCTCTGGAATAACAAAGAAGTGCTTAGTGGCTGCTTCAACGTCTCAATTGTACATGATTTAAGAAAGAAGTGTCACTTTTTCTTTCTCTCTTTTTTTTTTTTTGACAATCTAAGATGCTTTAAATGGCATCCCTGGAGAAAGCTATTAGTGTAGTACTGGCCATAATATCTGCTTAACTGTGTCTTATGGAAATTAAGCATTAACTCACAGTAAATGTAGCATTCATCTCCTCATTTCACTTTTAACAGCTACAGAGGATAGGGGTACATGCAGCTGTATTAAAACTCTGCCAAATAAAAAAAAACTGCTGCACAAATACAACTGGCAGGGCTTCCAAGCAGTTTCTTTTTTATTGTTTAATGAATTAAGCTGGCAGCTGTGATAGAAGTTCATCGAGGTGGCAGGACTGCAAGACTGGGTGATTGCGACGACTCACAATTCTGTCTTAATATATTGTTTTGTGCTCTCCCCCTCAAAATGATCTGCAAGTAAAGTAATGTGTGTGTGTGTGTGTGTGTGTGTGTGTGTGTGTGTGTGTGTGTGTGTGTGTGTGTTACTGATTTATTTCTTTTATTATTTGCTTCATAAGCAGATACAGTGTTTCAACCCCACAATCAGATATACAGCATACAAAAAGAATCTATCAGAGAAGCTCACATGCAGTTATAGGAAGCACATTTTCATCACCTAAAAGGTAATAAAGACCCAGACAGGGGACTATCATTCCATATCATTTATCTGCTTTCTGTATTCCATTCAGCACATAAACCTCATAAACTGAGACTCATATCATTTCTATTCAAAGCATGGTCTCAGCTATCAATTTTCAAATTCACACTAAAGACAAAAAGGCATAAGGGATAAGAGGATTACCTGGTATATGCTTTTGAAAAAAATGGATACCAATATGCTCACTATTAATTAATATATTGCTTTAAAGAATTTGCAAGATACTGTTAAAAAAAAAGATCTAAATCATTTACATCAATTATATTTCTGCTAAAAATAGCTGCTAAAATGATTGCAATGAACGGACAATATTACTATGTAAATATGCAAAAACAAATAAGCATATGAAAAACACTAAATGACTGCTGAAATTGGTATACTTAATTTATAGATTCATATATAACATATTTAAATAATGCAGGAGAGCATGGTTGTAGCAGAGGAGTATATGATTTTTGCAAGTGACTATGCTTTAAAATTCACCCTTCTGGTGCCAACTAACTGGAACATTCTTGTATCATCTCCGTGGACTCATGAAGCAGGCAAAGGCAAGCTGCCCTTTCCAGATCAGATGTCTGAATGCCATTGCACGATGCAATATGGTGCCAAGAATCTATAGCAATCCATCATATTAAATCTGTTTAGCACAATGATTAAATTAGTGCATATGTTCAGGCTCTCATTGCCAGTCTCTTCAATCTAATAGTTATTAAATGCCCCCACATGGTTAGGCACTGAGCTGGGACTCTAGATAGAAAAGACCAGACCAGAAATTACATATGGCTGACAGTGGAAAAATGGGTTTTCCTTCCCAAGTCAAACCAATAATCATCATGACAGTAACAATCAATAATATATAACAAGAATTGCAAGGACGGATGTTTATCCAAAAATAAATCAACTATAAATCATGGTGCTTCGGGAAGCTCAAACATGCCTGGGCTTGTAATGGAGGTAGGTGGTATGTGGCACATTTAATTTAATGTAGCATAAACTTTTACTCAGTTTCACATCTCAGTAAATAGAGAGAGCAAATCTTGGTAAATACTGTAATTACATCCAGTAAGCATTTGCTGGTGGACCTAAGGTTTTTTTTTCCTATTGCTCAGTTAGACACAAATGTGGAACAAGTATAAACATAAGAAAGCTTCCAGATACTGACTATAATGATAAAGCTGTGTAGATATGTGAACTTAAAAAGCACATATTTATGTGGTTGATAAATCATCTTTCAAAAATACAGCATGATTAAGGACTATTCCACATACAGATGACAGGCCATGTGCTTGCCAAATGCTAACATTTCACCAATGGTGATGAGCATAACAATATACCTCATTAAAAGTAAAAGTTTGCCTTGGTCAGCAACCTCCCACATCATCACTGTCAGCTCGAACCACTAAATCAATTTGCAGCACTAGCCTCCTCACTGGTGCCATAGATCTTTCAGCATGTAATGTAATTCTGCAATCCAGTAGGCATGAGTTTTCTCCAGACAAGGGGAGGAATTAGCTCTGTTTAATGGATGGGTATTAATCCCTCCAAGTCACAACAAAATTAAGTAATAATGTGGTCATTAATATTTCAGGCTCAAAATTGAGAGCACAGAAAAGGTTCTACAGAGTCACAGCCAGAACGCTCTATCATTACTAATGCTGGACATTAGAGAGAGAGAGAGAGAGAGAGAGAGAGAGAGAGCTCTGCATTTACATATCCTAAAGCTAACAAAAGCTAGCTGATTCACTGACAAGAATGTTGCCGTGAAAAGCAACCGAGCAGAAACTGACTTCCTAGATTTGTCTTCATGCATCATGCTTTATATTAAGCAAAACATAAATTTGAATATGTTAGGAAAATTTAAACTAAGATTTTTTTCTTTTGCATGTGCACTAAATAGTTTAGAATCCTAATAATGCCCAAATTGTAATCACATGAATCATTAAGAAGGGCCTTCTCTCTATAAATGTATTCACAAGGTCAGCTGAAGAAAGACAAACAATTAGTCAACTATGGCTAACAAGGATGATCCTGTTTATATGTGCAACCATTAAATTGAAAATACATAATTGCATAAATATTCAAAGGTCATACTGAATAACCAAGGTCTTGCTTCATTCACCCTGCAAACTAAATGTGAGCTTGGCAAGGGCAAAAGTTCAGCTAAAGTAGTTCTCCTGAGTAAAGAAAAGCTACTAAGCCAAGTGCAAACATACACAAAGCACATCTTCTTTATTAGTTTCCACTTGGTTAAACACAGAGGTATGGCATTCTATTGAATTCCCCTTTAAATAGCCTTAATCCTCTGAGCTGGATGGGCTTCAAAAAGCTTTCTTTCACTTTTAATTAGAAATACAGTGCCTGTTGTGGTAGCGATGCTCCGGGAGCCTCATGTTCACATTCCAGAGAAGTATAATTCATCATGATAGAAGAAAGTCTTGTGGGCTGGAGGTAGTTTTAGCTTTGGCTGGAGTATGAAACACTATTATCGACATACACATTACTCAAGGCCCATGAGCATTGCAAGAAAGAGCAATAGTGATAAAGATGTCATTACACAGGCATCATCTCATCAATACAATGCTAGAGGTTTTGTCTTTCACTTTGTCCAATTATTAACTTGTTTATCTATCATAAATATTGTCTTTACCCTCTTCAACTGAGTGTATTACAATAAGTGGCGTTATATGCTGCCTGGTGTTTAATGATGTGCCCCATTACATGCTAAATTTCCTGTATAAATGAGCAGCAAACGTGTGTGTGTGTGTGTGTGTGTGTGTGTGTGTGTGTGTGTGTGTGTGAAGGTTTGTTTTATCATGTCTCTTATTATGTAAATCTATTGCCTTCTAGGATGCCCAATGACATCATCCCTGTAATGTTATATTCAGCTCACACAGACACCCAGTGGTACAATGATGCCACTGCAGAAAAAGGCTGCAATATTTGTGGTACATAGTCTACAGTGAGGTTTTAAAAAAAAAAGCTGACAATTTAAAATCCATTAATCACTATTGTCTCCATTAACACATAACAAAATTATCTATAATGCACATGTTAGCTGAAACCATATGCAGTGAGAAAGAGAGAGAGGCTAAAGAGCATGCACATCCTTAGTGTTCAGCTGGCCTGCACCTGTGTCTATGCCTGTGTCTGTGCTTGAGTCCCCCATCCCACCCACTCTTGGTGTGTTAAACAAAGCACAAAAATGCAAAGCAGTCTTTTGTTTACTCTGCGATGACTTAATCTAGCCAGACCCTTATTACAAGTTGCTCTGTGGCTCCAGGATTTGGGCCAGGAACTCTTTGGAGAGAGAACGAGAGAGAAAGAGAGGTGGCTCCAGTGCAGTGCAGTAGTATATGCTTGGAGCTTGTAGAACAAAAGCCTTCCAGCCCTAGAGCCCTTCACCGAGAGCCAAGTCTACACTGGGCACAGCATCAAAAAGGAACTGCGGGACCTGAGCAAATCTACTGTCATCTGAGCTTAGGCCATTTAACTCCAAATGATACACCAGCTCCGGGCTCGGTTAAGTGCTGTGCTGCAGGAAAAAGGACTGTAGTGTATGTGGACAAGCATCAAGAATCACTAACAGGTGTATGAGTTCGACCCAGAATGCCATGATTGCTGCTACAATGAATGCTTTCTTCTCTTAAAAACTGAAAAACAACACTAATACATATATAAATATAAATATAGATGAGCATTCACGTTTGTTGAAAAGGGAGTTTATAGCATATTTGTTGCATTGAATAAACTGATGTGCGCAGGTGCGATGGCCGCGCGCTCCAAGAACAAAGAGTCGCGCGTTCACGCGAACAAGCCCGTAGTTGCACCGAGTTTAGCTGCTTGTGTTTTAACAGAGACATTTGTGCGAAATGTCTCGTCGTCATTCTCATTTTGTTTTACGGTAAACGGAGTGCTGGTGGCAATAATTTCAAATGAGGCTTGTGTGTGAGGCGGGGAGGGAGAGGTCCGTGGACCGCGACAGAATGACAATTTTCCAGAAAAAAAAATCCTGTTATGCAAGTGTGTATAATGTACGTTTCATCAAATGCAGCTGTGTATAATCTGCGAGTTACTGTTCTTCTCCCTCCCAGGGTTTTGATTAGACAGGACAGGCACACTGCAGCTAAAATGCTTTACGACTGCTTTACATCGTAAAGTTGCAAAGTTGCGGTACCGTTTTCCCCCCTTGCGGAATCGTTTCCCTTTTGAGGGCTTTAGATCTTGCTGAAGAAAACACGCTGTTGATCTGCTCCCAAACTCGAAGCGCAAAAGAGCCCCGCCCCTCTCCCCGCTCCTTCCCCAGGCTTATAACCAACAGCCTCGCGCGCAGCTCGGTATAGCCAAGACAAGCGCTGGACCCGACTACATCTGTTAGCTACTTGCCGTTTCAATCGGGACGGAATATTTATTATCAGATTTATCCTGCATAGAGAGGCGCCGTCGCGCCGCTTGGGAGTGAAGGGAACATGGATTTTTTAAATCACAGCTACTTAAGCGCGCGCACGTCCTATGACTACACGTTCAACTTCTGGAACGATTATCTGGGCCTGTCCACGCTGGTGACGCAGAGCAGCAAGCGCGGTCCCGGTGGCGGACCGAGCCCCAACTCCATCACGGAGTCTCTGAAAGCCACACTGGGCCTGGACGACTCAGCGCCGTGCCCCTGCGCCACGCACTTGGACTACTGCTGCTGCTCTTCCTCGTGTTGCTCCTCTTCCTCATCGTGCGGGTGCTGCTGCCCTCCCGCAAGCCCGCCGCCGCCTTCCCTGCTTGAGCTCAAGGAGCGCTTCTCGGTGCTCGGGCCGTTCCGTGGCCACGGGGCAGGGATTGTAGGGCATGAGCGCGACACGGGCTTCGGAGGAGGAGGAGGAGGAGGAAGTTTCACGGCTTTCGAGCTGTTCGGCGCGGATAGGAAGGTGCGCAAGACGGCGGCGGCGCGCGCCAAGCAGGAGCCCAAGATATGCGTGTTCTGTCGGAATAACGGCGCGCCCGAAGAGGTGTACGGCTCGCACGTTCTGAAGGCGCCCGACGGTCGCGTGGTGTGCCCGATCCTGCGCGCATACACGTGCCCACTGTGCAGCGCCAACGGCGACAACGCACACACCATCAAATACTGTCCGCTCTCCAAGGAGCAGCCCGCGCCCCGAGCGCTCAAAGGAGGCCGGGCTGTGGGCGGTAAGCGCGTCAAAATCTTCTAAAAGAAATAATTAAATAAAAAAAGCACCGATCTACACGCGCTCAGTAAATAAATCACCTACATTTATTGCACTGAACCTTTTTTCCAGTTGACTGTTCCAATCGCGGCTTTCCGAGTCTTAACTTGCTAGACTGTAGGATTTATTAAACGAATACGATATCAATGTTTTTCTGTTTAAAACAAATTCTTTATATTTTTATAGATGCTTTATTTCCATAGTTTATTGTATACTTTATTCATAAAAATCTCTTTTCCACGTGTTTGTCTTAGATGTTTATCAGTTCATATTCAGTCACGTTTATAAATAAAAGATGGTATTTTTTGTTGTTTAAATGAGCAAACGTCATGAATGTGAGCATAAACAATAGAGCAAAAAAAAAAGTATTTTCTTTAAGGTAAGCTAAGCTTACACATTGTGTTAATGTATTTTAAACCAAAGTTAAGTTTGCCATTTTGAGAATGTTTCATTTCCAATCTGCTGAAGTTTCCTCTCTGAGTTTGGTTTGGTTTATTTAGCCCATTCCTTTCTTCCTACAGTCCACCACATGCTTTCATTCCCTCCCATGCTGACATTTGATATGGGTGAGGAAGAGAAAAAAACACCAAGCTTAGAAACACAATGGGGTCTCTGTTGGATGTTATATGGTCTTAGCACAACCTCATAATGAGTAGATGGCCAGCCAAACTGGCCTGTTATGAGCCCTACTGACAGAGATGGGTGTGGGCTAGTCTTTCAGCCAGACCCCTTTCGAGATGTCTTCATTAGGCTAATACAAGGTGCCCTGCTAATGTTTACACCCCAAGAAAGGGGAACACACACACACTGGAGAATGCGTCTTGAGGGGACATGTCTTGCACCCGAGCTGCCCTTGGGCACAAAGCTTTCACACTTGACCTTTTTACCCTAAAAACCATCACAGGCGAGCTGCAGAGAAAGCAGCTGGTGAGTTTTAAAATAATGCAGCCTGATAACTCTCCAAGGGTCAGTGGTGGAACAGAATGGAATGAATGTTCTTAAAAAAAAAAAAAAAAAAAGCTTTTTTTCCCCTTTTGTAAAACAATGCATTTGCCCCCTTTTTTGCATTATGTAAAAAATGAATCCAAAAGTATGATGCAAAAATGTTGTGAATGTACAATTTAAACATGCAGGACTGCACATGGTCTGACCATTTGTTTACCAAAGGAATTCAATTGTAATGAAGTAAGGAACATAGATTTGCTGTAATGTAAATAAAAAAAAGTCAATTCATGTCTATTCAGTATTTTAACATTTTAAAAGTGACTTTAGAGGGTGCTACCTCAACAATATTTTGTACTTACATGTAAAATGTCAATAGCAGTTTATTAATATAGCGCTGCCATTTATAATAAGGGTTTTTAATAGTATTTTTGATCTTTGTATAACATAATTGTATTTTTCTTTCATTGCATTCCAATAAGCTCTTAGCATTGTTTGCCAATAGGTGATGGCTGAATATAATGACAAAATATCATACTATTTTGAGTTGTTCAATGTTACGTTCTTGATGAGTGAAAGATGAAATGGAATATGTTGAAAATTTTAGACAATTTGCCACTTTTAACTAAGGTTTGTAATTAAATTAAAAGAGGACTAAAATGAAACCCTGTTGGATTTTTTTTTTTTTTTTGGATTTATATTCTGTCACAATTTTCCTGTTAGCAGCTGTGCACAGTTAAAGGAAATGAGTCCAGTAGAAAAATAAACTCCTTGTCGAATGTATTACTCCATGCAGTCAACGTGTCCTATGTATTTGGAGTGCTGTTTAGAGCAGAACGCTGCCAGTTGCCTTTTGAGGTTTTTTTAAGTCACTGTCACTGCCTATTTTTCTCCTAATGGGTTACTTTAAGTAAACAGACATGGCCAAACACACAGACCAGTGTTGGCTGTTCCACTGATCTAATGCAGTCTCAGAGAGAGAGAGAGAGAGAGAGAGAGAGAGAGAGAGAGCAGACCTCGGGGTTAAGAAAAGCTGCCTACAGAGAAACGAGTGGTGCTGGTTCTATTTTCGCAGTGTGATTTTGTAAACTTGAGTGTCTAACTTTACTCCCTCAGGAGAATGAGATTAGCTGTCAGCTCATGCACACTTCAGAAGAGAGGAAGTAAAGAGGGCAGAGGGCAGTGTTCTGCTTTCTCTCTTTTGCTTTCTCTCAGTCTGTCTCATCACACCTTCAGGCCTGCTCAGTCCCTTTCCCATCCGTCACACACACAAATGTGAAGCACCGCAAACAGCTGAGACACATCATTAAAAATTAATGGATACTAAGTACAGAGGGGATTTTTATTATAGTGGACAGTAGCCTGATGAGATTTGGTGCAGGACACACACACACACACACACACACACACACACACACACACACACACACACACACACACACACACACACACACACACAATAACAGATACCAACAGATATACAGCTTTTATTCTCCTGTCACCAGAGCCTATTATAATACAAATACACCAATATACATATAAACCCACTGTTATTATGGCCAGAAGTATACAGACACCTGACCAAAGATCCAAACCTGATTGTCCACCGTGAGATCCATAAACAGCTGGTTTGCCAAAGTGAAAGAAAATGATTGGCCTGACCATCTTTTCAATGCATCTTAATGGCAACTTTGCACAAGGTCTCCTCATCTGACATATACCAATACACATATAAAACCACTGTTCATATGGTGAAGTATACAGACACCTGACCATCAGTTTCTATAACTGTTACCACAGGTTTGGGAGCTCAGAATTGCCTAGAATGTCTTTATATTCTATAATAAGATTTCCCTTCACTGAAATAGAGATCCAAACCTGCTGCTTTTGCACAGTGAGGTCCATAAAGAGCTGGTTTGCAAAAGCTGGAGTGAATGAACTGAATGAGCTGAGTGGCCTGACCACCTTTATAATAAATTGGAATGGCATCTTTGCACCAGGTCTCTTCACCTGACACAAGAGTGTTACTAATGCTCTTGTGGTGGGTGAGCAAAAATAAAATTGGTAAAAAAGTAATAAAAGTGATCAAATTAGAAAGCCTTCCAAGAAGTGTAGAGACAATTATAACAGCAAAAGTGTGTGTGTGTGTCGATCTGGAATGTAAAGTTTTGTCTATTACCTATTAACCATATTGTGTACTCTCCACCACTTTATAGTCACAAATATTGTAAAGGTTGTTATAAAAGGTAATAATAATAATAATAATAATAATAATAATAATAATAATAATAATAATAATAATAAGGTAATATAATATAAAAATGTATATGTATATATAAAATGTATTGTGATGTAGTCTTAACAACTGCAAAGGCTACAGGACATAAGACAAGAAAACTTGTTTTAAACTAGCTAACTATCAGTAACTAATAACTGTTGGATCAGCCACAGCATTGGTTGATATTAGTCTTCCTTTCATTCTTTGGTTCTTTATTTTCATCCAGGATCTATTTTAAACCTGCCTATGTCTTACAGGTACTCAGCCTAGAAAACACAGGACTGTAAAATTTGCAACAGTAACAATATGTTACTATAGCCTGTTTTCTACACATGCCTAATGCTGGAGGACCAAAATACATAACTATAAAAAAGGTAATACATAACCAACCATAGTTACCTATAGTTATGTGAAAATGTAAGATCAAATCAAATTACCACTAAAGCAAAAATGCTATGGTAAAATTTTAAAATCACAGCAACCTATTACATATACACATACTGTATATTAAACGTTGCGGAGTAGATAGTGAGCTTTATTACTGCATTTATGGTAGTACCAGAAAGTCACATGTTAGATTCATCTTCAGTACATTATGAATAACATTGAGCACTTTGCCTATAAGTTTTCCTCTGCTATGTCAGTAAGGTTTTATTTGACACTTGGCTGCATCTCAGTATAGTTCACTAAAATAGATACTGCGATTTAATTGGCCTTTACCCTGGTTACATATACGAGGTCTCACCAGGACCTCTTCTCCAAAGCAGACAGAGATCATGTCCATATTATAGATTATATTTATCTGAAGCACTTTTAGCATTTATTGGCAGTATAGATTGTATCCTGGTCTAGGCACTTAATTGAACTGCATGTCAGAGCTCTGAGACAATGCAGATCAGATTCTGCAGCAATTGTTAAAAAAAGATGAGCTCAGTAAAACTTAGACATGCACATCACAAAGCATTACCAGAAACTCAATGTAAACGTAATTCAGATAAATTTCTATATGATTGTTTAGGGACTATTATCTGACCTCATGTGCATTAACTTCACAGTCTTCCCTGACATAGGGCTCCGATGGGTTTTGGCTGCCATTCAAATTGATCACAATATCCTGCGATGTGTGAAGCAGTCAGCAATTAAAATAAAGAAGCACTTTATAACTCCCATCACATCTAAACCTTATTACTTCATTTGGTATTCTTTATAATCACAGGTGTCAAACTATAGCTGGTAAGGTAATAAGGTTGCACGGCGGAGATTTCACTACTTTCACCTACAGTATGTGATCTGACTCAAGAAAGTCCTGAAAATTAGGTGAATTGATTGATATACTAGGCTGCAAGGTTCTATGGTACTTCAGGACTGGACTGTATTACATTTGCTCAGTATGGCACTGAGGTTGCTAATTGTTTTCCCCAGATCATTACAGAGAAAGAGGAGTAATAAGGGAGACACTGTCTGAGCAATGCTGATGGACTTGATAAACCTCCAGTGAGCTGAAAATTTGCTTCTCCAGACAGTGGAAATGGCTAAGAAACTCTCATGGGTAAAATTGGCTTGTAGCCAAGCGTGAAACTCATTCAAGAGCAGGGATATAGAGGATCTCTTTTTCATGAATACTTCAGTCCTGGTCTTTGAAGATGTATGACCATGCAAAAAGCTATGTCTAAAGAAGTAAATTCATGCAATTTAATCATCTTTATACAATAATATAATAGCAGCAACGTTTTAGGCCTGGACACAAATTACACACTTTTCAGTGTTAGGATTTAGTTAAAAGTCCCCATATAAATGAGAATAAATCAACAGATAAACAGTACTGTGCATTAACTAACAGACAATCCAAAATATGCCATGCTGTTAGGCATCCAAATAGTTACGTTTTGCTGTGATGCAGTCTGACATGATGCTGAATTACTACTGTGCACATATCTTTACAAAATCCTTGACCATATTAATGATTATAGATTTTTTCCTCAGTAAAATAAAACATTATTTATCTATTTACTGTTAGATCATGTGTATTAGTCATTACAAGATATCAACCTTACTGCAAAAACATTGTCAAAGTCAACCTGTTCATCAATTCATCAATACCTCCAGGCCCAGCAGATTAAAATCACCAATAACATGCAGTAAACAGATTTACTACTGATGGGTTGAAGTTATAAATGCTACTTCCAGATAGCAAGATGCCTTTACTAATATACTGTATATACAGAACCTTTAATGTCAAAAGCTGTTCATGACCTTGCATATTCATACAAAAATAACAAAATAAGTTACTGAGCACAACTGACACTAAGTGTACATTTTCAATTTAGGATATTTTTGTTCTTCATAAATGAGTCATGGCGTGGCGGTTTTACAGCCAAGGCAAACTTCCTGCACAATCTCATGGCACAGGATGCTGCATAAAATCAAGCATGAAGTAAGCTACAGTACAAGCAGTTGACTTTTGTTTTAGTTTGTTGTGTATATCCAAGACAGTGAGACACAAAGCAATAAGTTTATCCAGAGCCTTCATTCATATTTGTAAGTGCATATACAGTAGGTGACAAATTATAAAGTGTAAATGTAAGGTGAAAAGGTAAGGTATTGAGTCAAAAGGAGCCACCAGAACTATTTCAGTGCATCTTGAATAAATAGTCTACAAGTCACAGGAACTCTACTGGAGGCGCCACTTTCAAATCTTTTTTTTTTTTTCAGTTACCTTTCTGATGACGTTTAAGGTCACAGCATATGATTTAAATAATTTTCATACTCTTCAAATCATTCAGTGAGCCCTTTTGTTCTGTTGTTCTGCGGATGGTGATGGAGTCATCCTGGAAGACAAGCCCCAATACACATAGAATCAAGCTGTCAATCAGAAAACTATCCCACTGCATAACAGAGACACTAGGTCCATCCCCCCCTCCCTTTAAATTGCTGTACTGAACTGTTGAATGCAACTGCAGTGGGTTGATGGTGAGTTATCCCACAAACTACAGTACCCCATTACTTCAGTAGAGGGCAGAGCCTTCAACATTGTACAAAATGCAGCATTCCACCCTGCTTTTTGGAGACTATTTTAAGTCTAACAGATATGCCATTTTTCTCTGTATAAAGGTCTGGCTTTAAATCTTGTCATATAAGAAATTTCGTTCTTGTTCATTGCGTAGATATTTCCAGTTTGTAATAATGTCAGTGACTAATCCTTTCCTGACTTCTGGGATGTAACAATCCCTGCTGCTTGGCATTTAAGACCAGATACACACACACACACACACACACACACACACACACACACACACACACGCACGCACGCACGCACACACACACACACACACACACACACACACACACACACACACACACACACACACACACACACACACACACACACACACAGTGTGTGTATGTGTGTGCGTGCATGTTTACCTCAAAATTTGTCCTTTAATTTGACCCTGCCTTTGATAGTAGTTCACAGGGGTGCTCTGTGGGATTACAAGGAAAACTTTGTAGATGCATATATGTCTTTGATCTTAAGCTATGAAGAGGACTGACTTTACCATGTTGATAGAACTTAGTGTAATTAGTCTGTCCTCCATCTTGGGTTTAATTGAAAGAAACCCAGAGAAAATAAACATGCTGAAAAAGTTGAAGTTGAAAAATGGTAAGTGTATAAGTGTATTAATTATATAGCAAAACATATATTTTCAAAATATTCAATAGTTTAGTCCCATTAAAAATAGTATCTTAGTATCTTAACTATGCCAACATTTCGAACACAATGTTAAGTATTTAAAAAGGAGCAATAAAAAATGACCAAAATTTATAATGCTTTTTTTTGTTGTTGTTTTTTTAAATAAGGTTTTTCATTGCTATTTTTACTTGACCTTGACATTAACTTAGCCTGTATTTTTCTCTCTTGTTTGAGTCCCAATAAGGTGAGGAATGCTTTCTTTGTAACCCCATGTGGTTGTGGTTAGGACTCCAGGCACGGACGAGCGTTAGTGACGCAGGCTAGAGGAAATTACCGCAGCTTCCTGAAGCCTTCAAAAAGCCTTCAGGTATACAACCCCTCCACCCTCACCTCCACCTCAAACCAACACATGGACACACATATGGTTTGTTCATATCCCTGAACCTCAGTGAACACTGTTTACTTTGTGCAACACAGTCTATAAATGCTATGTACTATAGACCAAAAGTATTTGATGTTTGATTTTATTTCAAGTACAGATAAATGTTTTTAAAAGGATTTTCTTTATTTACCTTTTTTATTATTATTATTCACCTGTTGTGGTGCTGAACATTTCTGCTGCTAAGCAGTGTATCATAACCATTTACACTCCTGGAAAAAAAGATAAAGGATTAGTTTTAAAATAGGAAATAAAGTGATGTATTTAATTGCACGTTTTACACATGTCTAAGATTTAGTTGCAACCGTGTTTTGAGGACCACAAAGCACAGGGTAACATATGGTTTGCGGAGGCCAGAAATGTTTTCTAGAAACCTCTCTGCTGCCATCTAGTGTTTCTATGATTAGTGGTTGGGTATTATATAAATCTCATCTCAGTAAAGATGATCTTAACCTGTCAGCAAAATAAAAATAAAAAAACTTAAATCAGTTTGCTTTGTTTTTAAGTCATTAAATCTCATAAATCAATCGCGTATACGGACACCTAGCATTTGGTGAGTTTTCACTTATTTGCATTTTCAAAACATTTCTACTATTTTTTTTTAACCCACTGTAATAGATTCAAGCCTGACCTCGGCTGCTTTCTGTATAGCATGTTCATGGATTTTCTATGGGTTCTCTTCCACCATGTGAAACTGTGCAGGTAGTAGGAATGACCGAGCTAAATTGGCCCTGGGTTTAAATGAATGTCTGTGTGCATCTTATCAGGGCTGAAATATTCAGAATTATCCTAAAAATTTACTGCAATGCTAATAGAAACAGTTGTCAATAAAAGTGGGTAGGACTGTTAAATTGCCATTTGTGTAATATTGTGTGGTTGGTTGCACATTACAGTATTTACAGTACTGAACACTGAGCGCGCACGCTGGACTGATGCATGACGCTCTCTCTCTCTCGCCGGTGTCTTAGACTGACAGAGGCCGGGCCATTGCCTCGGTCTCTGAAACACTTTGTCTTCTTGCTTGCTTGCTTGCTTGCTTGCTTTGTCTTTGGCCCTGATACCTTACCGGTGCTACCTAAATGATCACACAAAGTGCCGCGGTATCAGGACCCTTAAATAAACACGCCATCAGGTGCCGCTCATTCACACTGATTGCGGCGTTGCCTGGCAACCGTCTGTATAAATGGCCGCGCCTTTGCCTGTTCAGAACTCCGCGTAGTAGCAGCCTGCGGATCTGCCCGTTTTGAACAGTGCAAAAACATTTTCGCGTCGTTACACTACTGACAAAATTTTCTGACCCTTTATGTTTCACACTCATCTTAAAATGGGTTCGAATGTTTTTTTTTTTCTCACTATCCTACAGACAGTACAACAGAAAAACCTAAACAGATGTGTATAGTATTTTATTTAAAAAGAAGAAAAAACACATATAGTTGTTTAAAATATATATATATATATATTGAATAGTGCAAGGTTTCTGTAATTTTTCCTATACATATTCGTTAATTTGAGTGTATACTGTAGCAAACACAGTAGCACATGGGCTCTACAACAAATGACAATAAAAACAGAGGCTAGACAAAAAGACACTGAAAATATATTCTAATATGATCACTAAAAGTGATCAGTAACATGTGACTTCCTGGGGCTGCTTGAACGTGTAGTTCTGAATATTTCTGGTGCTACAATGACAGAACCGTAACACATAAAGTGAAGCGTGAAACAGGGAAGTTAGAAAGAAGTCCTGGACAGTCATGCAAAATGTCTTTTCACTGGCATGGGTCTTAAGATTGACCCACTGGAGGAGACGACTGCAGAGAGGATGTCCTCCAATAGATGTGATATCCTTGTAAGGGGAATAAACATGAAATTTTATTTTTATTTGATTAGAAAGAATGTAACAGGAATACAACTGGATCAAGGAACAGAAATGTATTATATTTGCACTAAATTAAACTAGACAGATATTGTGAATAATTGTTTTTATGCTATCTTTGAAATTATGCAATTATTAGAAAATTCGTCTAGAAATACATTTAACTATTGTCTGTATAGCTGTTAGCATGATATATTTGACACTGGTGTGTTAGCATGTACAAGTTTAACATTTAAAAATAAAAATGGTATGAAGCAAGTTATTTACATACTTGAATTTTGACTGCAGTGACCTTTCATAGGCTAAATATAAAGTTTCATTTATGTCACAAGTGCTTCTATTTTATACCAGCATGTTTAGTGGTTGGTTTGCTAACTAGCTATAATACATATGCATTACTATTTATTAACTTCCTAGATTCTTAGCTGCATTGGAATGAAATTCTCAAGCTAAATATTATCATCTTCTTCATGATGCACTTTTTAGTTATACATTTTATCTTATTTTTCAAATGGCCCTGTAATATATCTATATCTCTCTTTTTATGAAAATTCAGTTGGATTGAGTTTTGGTCTGCTAATACTAAAATACTAATGCTATCCACAGAAATCACTTTGGATGGAATTTTACCTAACTAATACAAATGACAAAGACACCAAGCACATAATATGATTAAATGTTAAGTTAATATGTAACATTAATGTATTATTGATATGCTGATGTTGATGATATGCCAGATGTATGCGTCATTAAATCAGCATATCATCAGGATTAGCATATCAATGTGACCTGCCTCATGATAAAAGAGCATGAGAGAGAATGTGAGCTTGTTTCTGAATGCCATTAGAGCCACTTCTTCTCAGGCAGACCCTGCAGGTCAGAGCCTGTGGTGCCACAGTGATTTAATTTTCTACTTTGTACAGGTCTGTGTTATCTATCCCCAAGCATTACAAATAAATAAATAAATAAATAAATAAATAAAAGATGTCCTGTGCTTGGAAATAATAGTAGTTTTATACACACCGACTGTATAGTAAATGTTAAAAGGACAGACAGACAACTCACTCTACAATGTTGGTTCAGTAGTTCAAAGATAGGGTGAAAACAGTTTTTACGTTGCTGCTAGTGCAAATGAAAGTGTAGTTATGCAAACAGATTATGCAACAAATTGTGTTGATCACCCATTTCTACCCAAACAGGCCATGATTCCATCTGCTTTTAATGTTACTAAAGCACAGTTTGTTTTCACTATCCATAATAATAAACCCAGTTGCATGGGTACTGTTCCATAGCCAAATTACCCAAATTACTGGCTTTGAATTGGGGTCTGGTGGATGGTTTACTACTATGGGTGCTTAAACTAGTCAAAACATTTCTCAAGACCGCAGAATATTCTACCTCTATACAGAATGATGTTCTCAGTGTGGGCTCTGAATAATGTGGTAAGTTGTTTATACAACTCAAAATTTGAACTAATGTTTTCATTTAAGCAAAATCATTTCCTGGCCATCACTATTGTCAGACAATTTAGTAGTGAATTCGATGTGTTGTTTCTCAGTCGGCATTTGGGAACAAACATGTCATGCTGTAGCCAAATACAGCATTTCTGCCAAAGATATTAACACCACAGCATATTAATGCACCTGTAAATCTATCTGCTCTTGCAGCTCAGAATATGCTCCAAGTAACCTTGTGTTGAGTTAGGGTGCAAAGCAGATGTGACTGACATCTGCTTTGCAGAGTGCCATTAAGGGGCTCTACTGTCTAAAGAAAAGTACTCTCTTTGCCTTCTAAACAGAACTACAAGAAGCAACACTTAAAGATATCGACAACAAAAAAACTTTATATATACAGTACAATCTACTATTTTCCAAGGAAACCAATGTGAGTGTGAAACATGAGAAGGTAGCATGAAAGTTTACATGTTTTTGGTTCAATGACTAAATGGATGACAGCCATAACAATGTGGTCACTTGGGTTAATGAGGACAACTAGAGAACATATGTGACACACTGGGGAGCCTTTAAAAGCTGCCCACATAAGGTCACAAGCGCAAGGTGATGGCTTTGCTGTTCGATTTGTTATTTGACCAGAAAACCGGCAGATGGGAAGACACAACTTGTTCTAAAGAAAACCACCATGATGATCATCATAGAACTATAGTTAGATATGGAACTGTCGGATTTGTTAACAAACAAACAAAACAAACAAACAAATACATAAACAAACAAACAAACAAATACATTTTTTTCCTGCCTTGCATTTCCTCATTTCATTACAGATATG
This sequence comes from Clarias macrocephalus, assembly GCA_011419295.1. Classification (NCBI taxonomy): domain Eukaryota; kingdom Metazoa; phylum Chordata; class Actinopteri; order Siluriformes; family Clariidae; genus Clarias; species Clarias macrocephalus. Next base: position 2,862 of record JAAGKR010008983.1, on the reverse strand, counting down.
ATAGACATGTCATAATTTGTGTTTAAAACATTTGGAACATGACTGTCCTTTAGAGGGTGCTCACTTGTTTCTAATTAGGAAACAGTTTGCAGAAATATATATGAAGCTATGAGCCAAATAAACAAAACGTATATGCATTAGATTTTAGGATTTTACTTTAGCACGCACACACACACACACACACACACACACACACACACACACACACACACACACACACACACACACACACACACACACACACACACAATATTAATGCACACACTTAATCTTAACATTAATAACAAAAAGTGAGCCTTTCGGCCCTTTTAATAAAAGCTGCTATTTTAATTTTCAAAAACAAACAAACAAATAAAAAATAATAATAAAGTGAGGACCAGATAAATGTTTTCTGGTCAAAAAAGGTCAAATGGACAAATCCTATCCTGGTGATGTCAGCTGCTTACCATACAGTATAATGCTATAATAGAAAATGTTGTATCAGTGAGTTAACACAAGATGGCGCCCTTGTAGAAATAGTGACGCTGTAATTAAACAGCTCATAAAAAGACAGGGTTAGAGAGCAACGATTAAAATCTAGTATCTCTTATTTTGGTTTGAAAGTTGTTGTTGTTGCTGTTGTTTTTCACCATAATAGTACTTAGTTAATTCAAATAGTATGAAAATGAGAGATTATATCCCGTATTTCCTCTTCAAACACAAATCTGTTGCCCATGGCTTTAAACAATGTGCTTAAGTGGAGATTAATGCAGACATGTAGTTAGAAAGTTTGGTCATCATGAAAAAGGGTTTAATAAGATTAGCGGATCTACACACACACACGCACACGCACGCATGCACGCGCGTACACACACTCACACACAAACACACACACTATATTACACTATACTAACCAGTTGCCTTTGTAGTTATTTTTGCAAGCATTTGACCCCCCAAAAAAGTTCCTCATGCTATCAGGAGTTATTGATCCACCTTGACACTTATCACACAACCGTGTGTAAAAGGTCCTTAATTTATAAGTCTCCATATCCTCATGTAATTCTGACAGATCCCAGACAAATGCACACTGAGATACGACAGCTTTAACTTCCACATTCTACCTGGCAATCAGCATGTACTATACAACATGCAATAATCACACATAAGAATAAATCCAACAAAATCAATCATAATATTTCAGTGAAGAAAATGTTTTAATTGCAAAAATAGAGTTAACAAAAGGGACAAACAATACTAACCGGCACAGTAGCTGAAATGTTGTCTAACCACTTCAGGGACCCTGGGTGATCCTAATCTCAAGTTAATGCCAATAAAGAGTTTCACATATTCTTCCCATGTCTGTTTTTGTTGCCTTTAGGTTTTTCTTTCTACAGTATCTCTCAAAAACAAGTCAGTGCATAGACTGGCTATACATAACTGAATATGAATGTTTTGAAAGTGAATGCAATGGACTGGTGTCCAATCCAGTGTAAATTCACAGCCTCTATCCTAATGTTCCTGAGATCCATTGTGGCCCTCACCTGTTTAAGCTGTAACTAAATGTGAATGTCACTGATATAACAAAATGAGCCACAAGATATCATTTATTAAACAAGATGACATTTTGCAGGATCCAAAACTAGAAGGTTGGAATGTAGTGTCAGCTGCTATCTGCTCCAAATCTAGGTTAAAATAAATTAAATTCTGAAGTCTAGTCTCTTCGTCAAACTGTAGGAATAAAAGAAAAACAAGGCATAAAGAAAAACTGGACAGATACATCAAACAGCCAGAATATTACAGTCCTAATTACTGAACTAAGGAATAAATGCATTTACAGTACTTGTGGTGAATTCAAATTTAATACTGATCCATAATGAAAAATATTTTTGTTCCAATAAATTCATTACATGAATAAAAAAAATACAATATTTAACATTATCTCGACATACAGTCCCCGTCACTGAAACATGAACAAATGACCAAATCTTAGTATAAATATATCTTAGTATTTATATTGATGTGTATCATTTTAATTACTTTAAATTGCCCTATTTAAATAGTGTATGCTCCTATGTAAATTGAATTGAAGTTTTATTTGAATTAAATAAATATATGCAACACCGTTAAACACCGTTAAAATGTGTATTTGATTTTTATTTCTTTGTAAATTAACAGTGTTCTTGAGGATGTGTTTTTTTCCATATGGATACACTTTAATCTGTGAATTAAAATAAAAATTACACATTACGCTACAGTAGTAAAAGAGTAAAGAAGTTGAATGCAGTTGAATTTTAATTCTTTAGAAAAGTGCAGCACCTACAGAGCAGAGGCATGCAGAGAGAAAGAGAGAGAGACGCACAGAGCAAAGCCTTCAGTAAAAGTTCACATGTTTTCAGTGACTGATCTTCTCCACAACAGAGAACAGGGCTTTAAGGCAAACCAGATCTATGACCAGATCTGGATACTTGGCCTGACTTTATAGAGCAAAAATGCACCTCACGGACGTCTTGCTGGGCCTGAACATTGAAATATTTTGTCGACTTGTCAATAGGAATAGCGAACTTCTTCGGTGCAGTGATTTTTTCGCGCTCTGCATGACTTCTGCATATAGGAACTGAAACCTGCCTGCTGTTTTCATGTAAATCTCCTCCAGTACATTGGTGTTGAAAAGTAATGGAGGTGAACACTTTGCTCAGTGCTATAAAAAATATTCACACATTGCTCTTTTCTCTTTCCAGGTGCAGGCAGTGGGTAATTTCATTTTATTTTTCTTCATGGAGTTTATTAGTACTGCATTTTCGATATGGTATTATCATATTAACAAAATAGTTTCATGATGGAATAAATGTTTGCTTAAAATTTAGAAGTGTATTTTAAAGAATA
>JAAGKR010008982.1:0-17154 GCA_011419295.1 Clarias macrocephalus | reverse complement strand
GATGTCTCAGAGGCACAGTGAACACTGTTGAACAGCTGGTGAAGATAGGTTCCATGGTGGAAAAAGACTGCAAGGGCTCCAAAGATTACTGGCAGAAGGTGGGGTCTCAGCAAGGTAAGGAGAAGAGCAATAAGAAGACGGCATTTCAAGCTCCGTTAAAATCCGTAGCAGGACTCTCCATTGCACAACCCCTTACAGCTCCATCTCTTCTCCAGGTTCCCGTGATAGTACACGGAAGGGCCGTAAATGCTGTGTTGGACACGGGCAGCTCATACACGCTTATGAGAGAACAACTATGGAAGCAGCTCGGCGAACAGGACGGCAAGGGTGATGTTCCTTCTCCCCAGAAGTTTGTAATGGCTGACGGGAAAATACATCAAGCTCAAACTCAAAGAATGCTTCATTACAACTGGCACGGGGCTCATAATGTAAGCAAAAAACATACATTATGAGCGACGCTCACCTAGCTTTCCCTCTGATTCCGGGGCTGGACTTCTTAAGAGCCACAGGAGCTGTCTTGGAGATTACTCGGGGAAGATATGGGCTGCAAACAGATAAAGGTTTCACCCACCATCCATTTTTAACTCCCCAAGCAAACCCTTTTCCATCTACGACAGCTGTCAGAGGTCGTTCTCACTTCCCTGCTACAACCAACTTGTATTACGCCTTACCCCTAACATCAGCGGAGACCACGGAAAGCAGGACGATATGGGACACCGATAATGAAGAGGAGCTGCCGAAATTAGTAGCAGCGTGGCCTCGCACCACCTCCAACGTCCTGGGGAAGGACTGAGGTTAGTACATTTTATATGAATATAAAGTGTATAATATATTGCATGTGAAGTATTGAGTAGCACTTAATAGTTTTTTTTTTCTCCATAGATATAATCTACAAGTCTTCAGTCATCTGCCATTCAGATTTTCTGGACAATGGAACCACAACTGGAAACTAAAACTTGTTAGTGGTAAAAAAGTTTATAAGACTTGCTGCTGTATCCATACTCCTTGAACATTCCCACATTTTCACTGTAGGGATGAGCCAACTGTGTAAATTGGCAATCTGATAAACAAAGGAGGCACTTCTGAGAACCCTCCCTAACTCAGACCACTGGCCATCTCATTGCCCCCAGTAGACAGGATGTGAACAATGAACTAATAAACAAAGAACGGCAGAGACATTATTTGAAACAATCTTTAATGGGTGCCAGTAAGGCAAAAATGCTATATACATATATTTAGTATGTTTTATGTCTGTGTGTCAGCATTTATAAACATTTTTTATTAAATAAAGGCATAAATGAGTGTGTAAGATACTGAATGTCTGATATCAATCGAGAGCTTATTTTATTCATAGAACAGTGGTGTACACAGAAAATTGGTATCATGAACAGAGTTCATGAAAATGTACTTTATACAAGGTATTAAAACATTCGGACGGGCCCCACATAACAGCCGAAACCGGGCCTAATATATGCATAAAAGGGGGAGCCACGTGAGACGTGGCTAAGTTCCGCAACCACATCCGATTGGACCAATCATCCGTCGATCGGACTGACACAAAGGGTCAGATCTCAGTGTCCGAGGACGCTCAGATAGGTCGATGTCGTCGTCGACTCATCTGTCTTCATCATGGACGTCTGAAGGAATTAAGCTCGCGAGCACTACGTCGCCTTTGCAGATGTTATCCGCTTTTCGAGAACTTTCAACGAGACTTTGTGATAGAATTCCAAAGTTCTGCAATGAAGAAACCCTCAGAGCGCACGATCGGTAACCAAGCAACCAAGCCTCACCGAAGGGCTTTCCCGAAAGACGTAATTTCAACCACAGCGTTCCAACCAATCAGCAATGCAGTGGTTCCCTTTGCTGGAGGCGAACCACAGAGTGAGAATGTAACAGAACGCAAGTATAAAAACAAAGCTGCATAACTTACTGAAAATTGGTGTTCCTTTCATAACCAAAACTGTAAGATTAAACCCAAGACTCTGCTCTTATGACTTTCATTGATCTAGTAATCAGTACTAGATGAACTTTCACCCTCCAAATTGTTGGTGTGTGTGTGTGTGTGTGCATGCATGCATGTGTTCAAGTAATGTAGTTTTATTAATAGTAATGTAGTTTACTAATGAACTAGATTAGTTCAAATAAATTTTTGTTTTGTTAAAAAGAACTTTTATTTTGGTCATGTATTTTAAAGTCGAAACATTTGCCCAGACCTTATGTTACCTTTTTCATAATTTGGTAAATACTAGATTTTGTATTATCATCATTGTCCGCAGGATAAACAGAATTGGTAAGACACTAAATCATACTAAACACTGGACGGTTAGTATATAAAGTGTACAATATAAATTTTAATTCAGTTAATCAAATTAACCCAAATCATTAAAGATTTGATATACGTCCAACACAGAGCTAAACATAATGAAGGTAAAAAATGCAGCAGTCATTTTTGGTCTACTTTATGTAAACCTTACATATTAATGGTGGAAAATGCATTAGGTATTTTGTCCACATTAAATGTCCTTACATTATGTACAAAAACTCTTACACAACTAAAATATTAAGACCAACACAAAGTGGCACATCATTGTAAAGAGGAAGGAAAATAATAAATGGTTTCAAAATGTTTTACAAACAAAAATCTGAAAGGTGTGGCATGCATTTATATTCAGCCCCCTTTACTTCTGATTGCCTTCAGTCACCTAATTGCTAAATAAAGTCCACCTGTGTGTAACTTAATTGCAGTATAAATACTGAATGGTATTCTGTAAAGCCATCAGAGGTTTGTTTGAGAACATTGGTACATTGAGAAGCATCAGATTGGTAGGGATGAGATTGTGGAGAAGTTTAAAGCAGGGTTAGATTTACTGTAAAAATATCCCAAACTTTGAACATCTTACAGAGAACTGTTCAATCCAACCTCTGAAAATCCAAGCATGGCATAACTGCAAGACTATTGTAACAGATGCATTGGTGGCGGACGTGCATCCAAAGCACAGGGAGAACAAACTCCATGCACACAGAGGCAGGAATCAAACCTGGTCAGGAATAAGAAAGCATTTTAATGTACTATACAGCTCTTATTTAGTTGCCCATTTTTTACATTGACTTTATTTGACATTCAAGATTTTGTTGTACTTGTATGCTAACATTTATGTTGTCTGTACAGTACAGCATTCTGAAAAAGAACATAAGTCCTCTCAAAACACAAAAATAACTGTAACAGCTCATAAGAAACGTGTATGTATTTTTATTGCAACACCATTAAACAATATGTACATGTAAGCGGTGTGATAAAGGTATTAACTGCTTTTTATGTTGGCTTTTACACGCCCCACTGATCAACTGGCAATTTCAAAGGAGTAGTTATCGGCTTTGACACATAGGCTTCCGAATTTGGAAGCCTGGGTTGGTTGGTTGGTATCACATTTGAAGCAACTATCATCTGCAAATTGGACTCTAATTCACAAGTCTGCTAGAGACCATTCCCCATAAGCCATTAGATGCTTGGACAATGTAGATTTTGGCTTCCCACCAACGGCCTCAACACCCCTGACAGACCGCACCCTTAAATTTTACCCCAGTGGGTCCAACAATTCACCTAGCACCTGCAAACCATAACTGATTCGATACTTGATTACCACAGTTCACCAGTTCAGGAACATTCAGTGTCTTCTCTGCCCACCAACTCACAAGCTCATTCAGCAGTTTCATCATTCTGTTTTGAATTTGTTTGAAACACCAACAAACGCTTTGCTTGAAACACCAACCTGTTCATCTGTCTCTCATACATTGTGTGATTCCATCTGATATGACTTTAAATCACGTGACCATCGAGCTCAAGAAACAACTGTACAGTGGAACCTTGGATTACGAGCATTATTCGTTCCGGAAGTGGGCTCTTATTCCAAAACACTCTTAAACCAAATCATCATTTCCCATAAGAAATAATGAAAACTCTAATTATTCGTTCCACAGCCCCCAAAAATAAATACATAAAAACAATTAATACAATCTATAAAATGAAAATAAAACAAATTAATCTGCACTTTACCTTTTAAAAAAGTACAAATAAATCCTGACATATAAGTGTTTCCATTGGTGCGCACATGCGCCGTGTGTGTGTGTGTGTGTGTGTGTGGAATTAGACCCTTCCCTCGCCTCGTTTTACACAACAGTTTCACAACAAACACACGCACACAACAGAAACACCATTTTAACAGGAAAAAAAGAAATCTCTCTGAGACTGACATGAGCGTATATTAACAGACTCACTTTTTAAGTTTCACAACAAGCGCATAAACACAGCGGAAACACCGGTTTAACGGAAAAAAAGCGAGACTGGCACAAGCGCATACTAAAGGAATCACAACAAAGGGACACACACACAAACACGGAAACAGCGTTTTAACAGGAAAAAAAGAAATCTCTCTGACCTGGCCTGAGCGCATACTAAGGGAATCACTGCTGTAAAGTAAAAAGGAAAAACAAAAACAAATGAACCAGCACCTTACCTTTGAAAAAAAAACGTGACAGAGCAGAGTTTCTGTGTCTTTGTGAAGCCGGGAGTGGTGAAAAGGCAAGAGGGCATCTGTGCGTGTGTGTGTGTGTTTCAGTGTCAAATTGCGCATGCACGAGCAAAGTTTCTGTGTTTGTGAAGCCGTGGGGGAAGGAGGGAGGGGGAGGGGGGAGGTGAGAGAGTGACGCTCGGTGTCAAAATAAGAGTCGCATGTGTGAGGCATGATACTCGGCGCTCGTAAACTAATACTTGCTCGGTTTCCGAATAAAAAATTATTTAAAATCTTTGCTCGGTTTGCGGAACACTCGTAAACCACGTTACTCGCAATCCGAGGTTCCACTGTATCTGGATTCAGCAGGAACAGATGGCAGACTAAGGGCAGATTGATACGCTGTTCGTTTGCTTAAAAGGTTAATTGAACACAATGTTTACCAGAACTGGGTAGGTTCTGTGAACTGTGATAGTTCCAGGTGGAAAAACACACTGCATTCCAATCTATGACAAGCAATTTCCTATGCTGTTGATAGGAAATTTCTCCCCACAGCCCACGACAAAAAACAAATAAGGGACAGAATTTCTGAACCTTTTAGAAAGAAACGATTCAGTTTTTTTTTGAAAACTACACTTATTGCTGCAAAGACTGCAAGTGACTATTTGCCATCTATTGTCTGCCATATGCTATATTTAATAAAACTGTAAATGTGTATTTTCCTTATTTATTATTAAGTAATACCTAGCAAACACAAGGGCTAACATAAAATTCTACACTTAATGAAGCATATCCTTCATCCAGGCCTGTAAAGCTGGTCATTAAAAAGTGCACGCTTCTGAGTTATGGAAAACTATGAAATGTAAACACAAACAGAAGAAAGAAAACAATTTTACACACAACATTACAAAGGAGATCAAAAACAAATGAAGGAATGTACAAAACTTTTACTGTGTTTTGCCTGGTTGCATAGGCAAATAAATAAATACATAATTGAATTAATTAATTAATTAATTAATAGCTATTGGATTATGATTCAAGTCATTCTATTTACCCTTAGTACCTAATGCTTTGTTCCAATTATATGTCAACAAATAGTTTAACAACATACACTTATCAGCCATTACATTAACAGCACAAAATCTTAACGTTATCAATTATCCCCCTGTAAACCCAAGTAACTAAGGTAAATAAAGAATGTCTTGAAACATGATGCAATAACTAGTTTTATTTATTTATTTATTTATTTATTTATTTAATCGGCTAAAAATCATGGGTTTTGTAAAGAGTGAATAAAAAGCAATACAATGCTTGTCATAACATCATTTGTCACTCAGTCCAGAAAAAGAAAAAGTAATAAAGTTTTCTGAAACATTAGTTAAAATACAATTCTTATGCACACACACAAAAAACTACATAGCAGAAATGTTATCATATTATATTATGACTTAAATGAAGTGGTTCACATCGGAGCGCGCTGCGTCTCTGCACGTGTTTCTTAGCCTTTAGTACTGTATATACTTGTGTTTTGTTGTATTTCAGGGTGGTTGTTTTGGTATTGCTTTTCTTATACATATAATTATATGTTATATGCAGGACACAAATAGCAAAGAAGCATGATTATTACTATTATAGAAAAGCCTGAATGGCTTTGTGTGGATTCACACAATAAGTTCAATTCAATTCAATTTTCTTTGTATAGGACTTTTAACAACTGACATTCTCGCAATGCAGCTTTACACAATCAGAAGAATTATTTAGGTTTGTATGAAATGTGAATGTGTATAAATCTAAATTTTAAGATTCTCCCTGATGATTAAGCTGAGGATGATGGTGACAGTGAGTCAGAAGAGAGACAGAGAGTAATTTTCTTAGGGAAAGATTCTTACATGCATATAAGAATATAATGTTGGTTTTGACATATTCACGAATCATGGCACAGTATCAGGAAATAAATTTTAAGACAATTTAAACCAAGGCACTCTATTACTACATAAAGCATACTAATGCTATTTTCTCTTTACATGCTGTCTCTGGGAAACATAATTCATAAACATGGTATTAGTTTTCACTGTTAGGCTAAAGCTGCACAGTTATATGTCTCGGTAAAATCAGATCAGAAATCTAGCTTAATAAAGTTGAGCAATGTGTGAATGATAGAAGAGACTGGATGTTAATTAACTTTAACCTTCCACTTAATTCTGACAAAAGAGAAGTTCTGTTTCTAGGACCACATGCTAGAAGTAAGCTGTCTGATCACACAGTTACTCTAGATGGCCTTTCTGTTTTATCAAGTACATACTGTAGACCAACGTTAAAGACCTTTAAGTGATTATAGATTGCAGTCTTTCATTAGAAGCTCATGTAGATAATATACCCAGGATAGAAGGCTATCATCACAGAAATCTTGAAACGACAAGGAGTATATTGTCAGTAAATGATGCAGAAAAATTAGACCATGCTTTTATCACCTCTAGGTTAGGTTATTGTAATGCATTACTGTCTTGATGTTCAACCAGGTGCATAAACAAGCTTCAGTCAGTCCACAATGCAGCAGCGAGAGTCCTCACTATAGCCAGAAGATATGAGCACATCACCCTTATCTTATACACACTGCATTGGCTCCCAGAGAAATTTCGCATCAATTTACATCAAAGGATGCAGGCATATTATGAAAACTACAGCAGGGGCGGAGCTTTTTCTTACAAAGCCCCAAAGTTATAGAATAACCTTCCAATTACACAGTCTCAGTGTTTAAGTCTAGGTTAAAAACGTATTTATTTAGCCAGGCATTTTTGTGAATATATTGGCCTCAGGTAATGAAGCAGATCTGGGGGACTCATTGATGTACTGTAGAGTATTATGGTGAACTGGTATGTTTAGATGCTGTCTTCCCTGCTCTCACTGATCACTCAGGTTTGTTGATGATGATGGAGTGGTTTCTTTACATCCCAGCAATCCCTCAGGGGTCTGTGTTTCCCCTCTGGCTTTCCCCAATTATTTATGCATAGTCAGTCCTGCTGGAGTCCCTGCTTGCAATCTGCACTAAATATACATTCACTTTATACATTACAGGTATGTGACCTACCTAAGTGTAATCGCTCCTTCTCTTCTCTTCTCTCTTGCTCCCTCTCCTTGTTTTTGTCGGTTAAGCCACGCATGACGCTCCTGAGTTGCCAGTGAACCAGACTTCCTCTGCCCTGTGGACATGTCTGTCTCATTCTGGTGCCTCACCTCTGGTTGGAGATCTCATTGCATGGAGGGCCCATGTGATCTGCTTGGATACATGTAGTGACTGGGGATGGTTCCACTTTACCATGAAGACAGGCCTTCCTTCGACTGATACAGAGAGCTGTTCTCTAAGGACTCGTGACACCAGTCTCTCACTAGTTTTCTACAGTCTACCTGAGCCTCCAATAACAAACTGGACTCCATATTAACTTAGACATCATCTGTTATACTGAACGTTCAGCTGCCGAACAATTCCTGCTATCAATTTTACACAAATGAGAATGGATTCCTTGTTGAGTCTAGTTCCTCTTATATTTTCTCACATTTTCTCACATTTCATAAAGATTTCTATAATTCCATAAAACTGCTTTGTGACAATGAGCATTGATAAGAGCGCTATACAAATATTTTTTTATTTATTGAATATCGGAATTCCAGTATTAGTAGATGGTACTACTAGTTTTAGTAAACTGATATTAGAAAAATAACTTAAAATATACTTCTTTTTTTGGTAAGGGTCATAAAATCAAGCAATGTTTGTCCAGTGTCCGATTCCTGTTCTTAGCTGACAGGAGTGATCCCCAATTTGTAGCTTATCTTCCTCATTTGGTTTGACACGTTTTTTTTTTTTTTTTCCTCAACTTTTTGTGTAAACAAACATATCACTGACATCACAGGAATCCAATTTTTTTTACCATGTGTGATGTGGACAATAACTTACAGTATTTGTGTCTAGATGATTCTGGGCATTGTGCTGTTGACACATGAATGAATTTGGTTATTTTTACCGGTACATCTTGCAAAAGCAAATAATACTCCAGGACCTTTAAGTAGCCCAAATGCAAAACTTATGTAAAATGCTGATAAGAAATAAAACCTTTGAGTTAAGGTATGTTTTACAATGTTACAACCACTGAAACAACAATTAAATTATATATGCTTAAATAGTAAAAAATATATATATTTTTGCTTAAATAGCAATGTATACTTAAGAACATTGAACAATTATTCACATATACTTTTGAAAAGGATATTGTGAATATCATGCTATTATAAATGAATATTGTCCCTTTTACTTGTACGTTTAAGAACCAATTTCTCTTAAAATGTTTTTGTCCCATTACTGGTCCTGTGTCCTGCTGACCAAAATACATACATCAGTTTGGCCTTTTGTCTTTTGTGCAACACACACACAGTTCTCTTGATTTAGACATAGATTGAATTATGAATTAATTATAAACTAATTATAAAATAGATAAAATTTATGAATAAATAAAACCTTAACTGAAGCTACTTGTTTTATTTATTTTTTTACTCAAAATGGTCATGTGAAGCAAATGTCACTGCAGTTGTAAACGCAAAGTGCATTTGCCTTTTAAATAACCTATATAATCATTTAGCACAAAACACCAAATGGACAGCTTAGTGCTTAAAATAGTCAGAGAGTTAACTTTTTGCTTTATGTCAAGCAAGGTAAGTAAGAAATTTCTTTCTACTCTGTCATAATACAGTGGCTTTTCAGTGGTTTTTGTATGAGGTACTTCATATAATTTGATGTGCACAGTAAATGTCTGAGTCTTGAGTAGTGAATGCTATAGTGCTTCCTCATTTACCTATTTTTCTGTCCTTTTTTGAGTGATGTAAACTAAAGTTTTTTATTTTATTTTATTTGAAAAGAAAATGAAGAATTCTCAGAGGCTCAAGTTTAATTTTTTAGGTAAAGTCAGATTTTCAGAATCTTGCAAATTGTCATAATTTTTTTTATGGAAATATTTTTGTATAGATTACAAGAAAAATTGTACAGTTTCTTCTTATTACTGTCGTGACTGTACATCTCTCCATAAGCAGGCAATAAACAAATGCATTTTTTGGTGCAGGGGTATGCATTTTTTCATCACAGTGGATACTGACCCATCAAAAAGGTTTGAATATACTGTAGTAGAATATAGAAGCACAACCTCACACACATTAAAAGTTAAAATTGAAAAAGTCATGTTAACTGCTTTTCCTTCTGTCTAATCCTTCTGTTGAAGCATGTGTTCAAACAACACTCCTATGGATTTGATCATAAAATTGACTGCACAAACTTGTAGAGTCTATTCCAGCTTTAGTGCAACCTGTCATTAAAGCAAAAAGACAATTTACCAAATACAAAAGAAAAACTCTAAAATTCATACAAATATTTTAAAGATTTTATCTTTTACTGAAGTTGTTTTCAAAAACATACTTTTGGTTATTGGGACTCTGTGGCAATATTATCTTGCAAAAAATAACAGATGGTCATACACATTTAGTATTTTTTGTACTGTTTTTAAATTTGAATTTGCTTTACAGTTACTGATGTTGGATCTATGTTGACTAGATTACTTGGAATGACTAACTCTTTGTTGCAAATATGATTTCAGAATGACATTTGATCATAATTTCCTCCCCTCTTAGCCACTTCATTATACATATATATTCTTCTCTTTTCTTCTCCAGTTGATTTGGCCTTAGGAGGAATAGCAACACAATCTTCTTTATATGGTGGAATCTCTTATCCTGCTAATTTGGCTATTGATGGTAACACAGCATCTTCTGTTGGTTCTGGCTCATGTGCACACACAGACCACGACTATGGCCCATGGTGGAGGGTGGATTTGTTGGCAAAGTATTTTATTGGAACAGTAGTCATCACAAACAGAGGCGACTCCAATGGCAACAATAACCCCAGGTAAATCATCAATCAATAAATACATAAATAACCATTACTACTCAAAAGTTAGGAGACAACTTATAATCCCATGTATTTATTTATTTATTTATTTATTTATTTATTGTGATTTATTTTTTACATTCTGCAATAATATTTGTGATTTCATAACTGTGGAATAACACATATGACATTAAGTAATCAAGTAACAGCAACAACATTCAGTTGACATTAAAGACATGAAAGTCAGCTGTTCTGGAAGAGTTATTTCAAGAACGGAATGGTCAAGTGCATTTGAAAACAACATCAAACAACATGATGAAACTGGTTCTTATGAACACCATCAGAGGAGTTAATTTAGAGTTACCAGCCTCAAAAATCACCAATTTACAGCATCTAAGATTGGAGCCATTATGAAAGTGTATACATATATTTGTATTTGTATACATATATATTTACAATATATAGAGGATAAGCAGCAGCCAAATCTCAATATCAGCTGTTCAAATTAGATTATTGCATATTTTGGATCCCTTTAGTATTGATCATTGAATTAGGTAGTGTGTCTGAACCTTACGATATGGGTCTAAACTTTTGAGTTTTTAAGTAGTAGTGTGTGTGTGTGCTATCAATCGTTTAATCACAATTTTAAAATATGCAAAATTACTTCTGTTATAAGTCCAATGTTGAAATAAAGAAATGCCTGACAACATGGTTAGAAAAAACAGAATATGCAGTTGTATAATATCTGAAACATTAATATTTAACAAAGGTTAAATTAAAATCTCCCAAATAGTAAACTCCTTGCAGTGACAATGATATAGTGAGCCCTGTCTGTTCCTAGTGGAGACCATGTCCGTTATTTCCATTTTAACTTCTATGAATGGGCTCATGCATGCTTTGGCAAAATTTCTTTCTTCCCACAGTGCCAATGAGTTCAGGTGCCATTTGTCATCGACCCACTTACATTTTTCACTCTTTGTTATATTGCAGCCATTTGCTAAAAGTTCTTTTTTTCCTCATTAATGTACACCCAGCACCTCTTAAAAACTTCCTAAAAAAGGAAATATCATATGGTCCTAAGGATTCAGACACTTTGCTGTGACACTTGTATATTTAACTCAGACGCTGTGTATTTCTTTTGATTATTCTTGAGATGGTTCTACACCTTCATTTGAATTCAGCTGTGTTTGATTATACTGATTGGACTTGAATAGGTAAGCCACACACCTGTCTATATGACCTTACAGCTTACAGTGCATGTCAGAGCAAATCAGAATTATGAGGTCAATTATAAATTATGAATTATGGCAAGGCACAAATCTGACCAAGGTTAAAAATTTCTGCTGCTTTCCTAAGAGCACAGTGGCCTCCATAAGTTTTTGGAATGGAAGACGCTTGGGATTATCAGAACCCATCCTAGAACTGGCCGTCCAGCCAAACTAAACTGTGCAGGGAGAAGAGCCTTGGTGAGAGAGGTAAAGAAGAACCCAAAGATCGCTGTGACTAAGCTCCAGAGATGCAGTTGGAGGACGGGAGAAAGTTGTAGAAAGTCAACTATAACTGCAGCCCTCCACCAGTCGAGGCTTGACTGAGTGGCAGAGTGTCCCGATGGAGGCCTCTCCTCTGTGCAAGACACATAAAAGCCTGCAAGGAGTGTGCTAAAAAAAAACACCTGAAGAACTCCAAGATGGTGAGAAATAAGATTCTCTGGCCTGATGAGACCAAAATAGAACTTTTTGGCCTTAATTCTAAGTGGTATGTGCGGAGAAAACCAGGCACTGCTCATCACCTATCCAATACAGTCCCAACAGTGAAGCATGGTGGTGGCAGCATCATGCTGTGGGGGTGTTTTTCAGCTGCAGGGCCAGGACGACTGGTAAGATCGAGGGAAAGATGAATGCGGCCAAGTACAGGGATATCCTGGATGAAATCCGTCTCTAGAGTGCTCAGGACCTCAGACTGGGCCAAAGGTTCACCTTCCAACAAGACAGTGAACCTAAGATCACAGTTAAAATAACAAATGAGTGGCTTCACAACAACTCCGTAACTCAGAGCCCTGACGTAAACCCAATTGTGCATCCCTGGAGAGACCTGAACATGGCTGTCCAGCAACATTTACCATCCAATCTGACCAAACTGGAGATAATCTTCAAGGCAGAATGGCAGAGGATCCCCAAATACAGGTGTCAAATACTTTCCTAAAAAGACTCATGGCTGTATTAGATCAAAAGTGTGCTTTTACTAAATACTAAGCAAAGGATCTTAATACTTAGGTGTTACGTGGTGCAATATGGAGAGCCGCACCACGAGATGTTTTTAATGATAAGAGCCCTTATGCAGGGCTTTAGATGGGGTCAACGAAATAGCAGTATGTGAGAGTGCTTATAATATGCACTGGACCACTTTCCCATTTGGAGATAGTGTGGGATTATTAATTAAGGAACTTAAAAGGAAAGATATGAAAACTGAAAACACAACAATAAATGGAGCTCCGTACTGTTTGCGGTAGGGGAGCGGATCGGTGTGTGAACATCTATTCTGCCTCCCAGATGAACAGGGTCGACCTCCCAAGCGCCTTGAGAGGAGCCGCGGTTAAAGTCACCCCTCTGTCTGCCCCCGCGGCGCGGGTGGTCATTTCTAACGTGCCTCCGTTCATAAAGGACGAGGCGATATTGAAGGAGCTGGTCTGTTTCGGGAAGTTGGTCGGCCCAATGAGATCGATCCCGCTCGGGTGTAAGAGCTCCAACATGCTGTCTTTCCGCAGGCAAGTGCTTATGATTTTAAACAATGAAGATCAAAATTTAAATATTAATTTTAAATGTAAAGAGGGGAACAGCAGCTACACCGTCTTCGCCACCACGGAACCACTGAGGTGCTTTGAGTGTGAGGACGTGGGACACAAGAGGCTGAGCTGTCCGCACGGAGCCGTGCAGCCGGGGAGCTCGCGGAGATACGGCCGAGAAACAGCGGCAGCGGCGCGTGGACAGCCAGCCGGAGAACAGCAGGGAGGCAGAGCCCACAGCGGACCGCAGCGACACACCGTAGCCGCGACTCGAACAGGTCAGCCCTGAACACACCACCACCACAGAGACACACACCACATCGGGAGCAGATAACAAAACAGGCAGTACTGTAAACAATACCAGTACAGTACCCACCGCAGACAGTGACCCCGCCCCTAACGCCGACTCCGCCCCTAAAATCTGCCCAGAAGAGCTACAGCAGCCACAAACCAGCACACCACCACCGACACCAAAAAAGAGCAGTACAGATAAACCCAGGAGGAAGAGAGAGGAGTCATCCACTACAGAACACACCAATAAACGCACAACCCGGAGTCAGACCCTCAGTGAAGCAGCAGCGTCCAGCACAGCAAATTCAGACCCAGACACAATCATAGACATCCAGGAACAAGCAAACAAATACCTACAACAAGTATACCAGCTACAGATACCGGACATAAAAAAAAAAAAAAACCTTTAGTGAAAACGCTACTAAAAAAAGCAAAAGCAGCAGGAAAAAAAGCTCAAAAACCCACTTACACTCAGGAGGAAGAGATAATAGACAGAAGCTGAACAAAGCAAAAACTTTAAAGACTGAATGACTGAAACAAAAAAGGAAAAAAAAAACATATGTCTATATATTGTGTATGGGTGCATGTATGAGTGTGTCTATGTGTGTGTGTATGTATGAGTGTGTGTATGTAAGTGTGAGCGATTGTGTGCATGTGTGTGTTTGTGTGTATTTATGGTGTGTGTATGTATGTGTGCATGTGTATATGTAGTGAGTTAAAATAAACTCTCCCTCTCTCTTTCTCTCCTTTTCTCTCCCTCTCTCTGTATATATATATGTGTATATGTGTATATATATAAATACACACAATACATATTTGTATATAAATTGTAAAATAGTCTTTAATTTTGTTATAATAAAGTGAGTTTAAAACCTCAAAACCACTCTCTCTCTTTCGCTGGCATCTTAGAGAAGCAGAGGCTAGGGCTTTGCCTATGTCTCTTGACTTGCTGTGTAATTGTCTCTTTTTTTTTTTGCTATCTTTCTTTCTTTGTCTTGGCCCTGATACCTTACCGGTGCTACCTAAGGTATCAGGACCCTTAAATAAACACGCCTTCAGGTGCGGCTAGTTTGCCGTGTGTATAAATGGCCGCGCCTTTGCCTGTCCAGAACTCCACGTGGTAGCAGCCTCTGAATCTGCCTGTTCTGAAGAGTTTAAGCGCAGGTCTGCCCCTCGCGCGACCCACGTCGTTACACTTAGGACCATGTGATATTTCAGTTTTTCTTTTTTAACAAATCTGCAAAAATTTGTTTTTCTGTCAATATGGGGTGCTGTGTGTACATTAATAAGGGAAAAAAATGAAGTTAAATGATTTTAGCAAATGGCTGCAATATAACAGAGTGAAAAATTTAAGGGGGTCTGAATACTTTCCGTACCCACTGTATATTACATTATATTAATATATATTTTATACAGATAATTATAAAAGACATGAAAACTTTTTTTTATTAAAAATTCTTTAAATTTCACCAATTATTGATTTAAAAACAGTTACACATAAGTTTAAAATTACTGGTTTTATAGTAACATTTATGCAAAGTAACAAAGTAACTTTATGCAGTAACATTTTTCTGCACTCAGTCATCTCTCTTTCTCTCTCTCCCACTCCTTCACTCTAACCAGATGTGTTGTGATCACTACCATTCCTGCTGGCGTCACTGCAAGCTACAAGTGCAATATGATGGGTCGTTATGTGAACATTATTATTCCCAATATTTACCAGGTTCTCACACTTTGTGAGGTGCAAGTTTATGAAGGTAGCATATTTATATCTAGTTTACATTTTCATGTATATTTAATGTCAAATTAAGTTTTACAACAGTTGTTAAATATTAATATTGTTGACTTTTTGTAGGGCCTACTATTATGTTGGAGTTTCTGAAATTAAAGATTAATAGCAGCGAGGATCTCAGCAACCCTACCATGAAAAACAATATTCTTCAAATGGTCTGTGGTTGTCTGTTCATGTTCACATACTTTGTAGCTACATTCTCTAACTTTTACTGATATTCAGTCATCGATATTTCAGATTCGCTGGAAAATGGAACCAGAACTGAAACCTATAACTTAATACTGGTAAGAAAAAAATGAGAATACTACTACTGCTATTACTTCTACTCGTACTCCTATTTCTATTAGAATTAATCCTATTACTTGAATGAGATTGGATCAGGTATTAGAGGGATAGTAAAACCCATCATTTTCTAAACTGACCATTCAAATTTCATGAAAACAGCCTAATGATTTCTAATTGGTCAATGACAACCACATTTGTTCAGTGATAAGATTATCATATGAATCTATTTGCAGATTATCTTATATATTCTGCCCGGCCACTCCTCCTCGCCAAAAAAAAAAAAAGATACCATTGGATTTAACTAAGCAAATATTTCAGAGCTTTGATTGAATAATTACCAAAGTGATAAATATGCATAGCTGGCAACATTTACAGTAGCTTCTAATTTTTTTTTATTAATCATATTGGAAGATGTATCTCATAGTCATGGAAAATTTTTTACTTTGTTTCTAGTCAAAATTATTAAAGCAAGCAAGGCGAAAAAATAGAAAGATTGCTGAGTGATGGCCATATCATAGTAATAAGTACAAGGTACAAGACAGGTAGTATTATGATCTGGGATTAAATCAGGTCTAAGTCAGGTCTAGGCTTACCAGTGTAACATGGCAATAACATTAAGTCAAATACTAGAAAGAAATGTTGTGATGTTGGTTGCAAGAGGCGCCTTAACCAAATTAGATTGCCAGAATTTTTGGGGAGAGGCAATGTATGTACAAAATTTGAGCTCGATCAAACTTTGTTTCTGAGAAACAGCTAATTGACCCTAGCTCTGTCCCATTTATCTATCCAAGTTCTGCAAAGGATCTCAGAATCTTGTCCTTTAAAGTTTCCTTTGTGGCCATTTGAGAATAATAAAATAAAATAGGTTCTGGATGATTAGAATAGATTAACATGTGCCAGTCAGTGTGCAATAGTAAATTTGCATATGAAGCCAATGAATAAAAATCTATGTGGGTGAATCTAAAAGAACTAAATTTGGCTTTTAGTGCACATGATCCCTGCGAAATGCACTCAAATGTAAAACCTTGTACTATAGCACCACCATTAAATCCATCAGGACCATCTTCCTTCCCTAAGCAGTGGGAGAGAGCACTAACTGTGGAACAAGTTTTACGTTAATATACACACTCTTAGTTGAGAGGCAAAAAAACAATAACAAAACGATATTAATACTGTAGCCAAAAGCAGCTCACATATTCAAAGTTAGACGCAAAATATTATTTGTAACTTTTACAACTAAAAAGTTTTGTACAAATTTAGTATAAACTAACAATAGTTAAGTAGAAAGTGCAAACTCCTGAAGATTCTGGAGTTGAAAACTTATTACTTTAGGGTGAGACTCCTTCCATGCCAGACACAACACAGTTTTGCCCATGTACAGTCATGGCCAAAAGTTTTGAGAATGATATTTGTTTTCACAAAGTTTGCTGCTAAACTGCTTTTAGATCATAGTTTCAGTTGTTTCTGTGATATACTGAAATATAATTACAAGCACTTCATACATCTCAAAGGCTTTTATCGACAATTACATGACATTTATGGAAAGAGTCATTATTTGCAGTGTTGGCCC
>JAAGKR010008981.1:0-25000 GCA_011419295.1 Clarias macrocephalus | reverse complement strand
CATCATACTATTTTTCTTTTCCTAAAGGGTGTATAATGTTTTTGGGCTGACTCAGTATGCTATTTTATTACTTGTACATATTTACAGCTAAAGTGTTCAATATTTTTTAATATTTTTCTCTTATTTCCTATTTTATTTCTTTGTCTGATACTCTCTTTTCGTTTTACTTTTTCAGGCCACCGCATGTCATAGTGTGTATCTGAGAAATTACATTAGAATTTGATTATATATTGCACAATTGCACCAGGAGCAGGAAGAAAGCCAGACGTCTCGCTTAATCTTTTTTAGTGGCTATGACGTCACGATGTGATGATGTCAGAGAGCGGCAAAAAGTCGCAAAAGTCGTTTGCCAAAAAAAAGCGCTGGATGCTTTGAAGTAATCTGGCGCATAACTGACCAACATTTTGATTTCATTTATGGCGCAGATTTAACTCCAGACAAATACAGAAGGACTGGCAAAGGTTCATCAAATTCCATCCAGCCAGTTTCGCATAACGCTGTGACAAAATCCGGCTGGACAGACATACAGATATACAGACAGACAGACATTTTTTTCTGAGACTGGTTTCTGGTTCTCCAATGTATGAAACGTAAAGATATCATTGAAAGAGCGAGTTCCGACCAATGTACAGATAAAACCCTTCCTTTAGTTATAGAGATAATTGTGGGGAAAAGAGTTAGAGTGATGTAATTCCTGCTGATTTCCAATGATTCATAAATAAGTTTTTTATTATACTCAACCCAGTGCTGTTCTTTTAGTTAAACAGTTATCATATAGTCGCATTTCATTGTTCAGGTTAAACGGGCGTAATAGTGCCACCTGAAGTGTCTGGAGAAATCTTTTTATGGAAATGTCAGGAGTTTGCTGAAGAGCTGCTGTGGGTCACAAATCAGGGTGTTTCCTGGAATTTAGACGCGAGCTGATGATCATTCTGAACTTCATCTGATGATCGATCATACACTGATATGATGTGCACATCATCTTTTAGGCTTTTTACCTATTTTTTTTAAACCCAGGCCAGAAACTTCAAATGCGAACTAAATGAACACAAATCTCCACTCTCCAAAATCCAGTGGAAAGCCTTGAGCGGAGCTCATTATAACGGCCCATAGGCCTCACACCTCTCGGATTCTGGTTCAGGATTCACACTTTGGGGTCTGTGTGCAGGGAGTTTGCATGTTCTGCCTGTGCTTCTTGGGGTTCTTCTGGGTTCTCCGGTTTCCTCCCACAGTCCAAAGACATACATATTAGGTTAACTGGTGTTCCCAAATTGCCCATAGTGTGTGTGTTCGTGTGTGTGGATGAATTACCCCACCTCATGTCCTAAGCCCCTCCCTCCCGCTACCCAGTATACGGATGAGGCGGTATAGACGATAAGTGAATACGAATGTGACGGTCAGGTGTGCACAAACTTTTAGCTTTGTTTGACCTAGCAAGGAGCTGGAAGTTACATACCGTATGATGCATTTGAAGAACGGAATTTAAAGGTCACCTATTATGAAAAACTTTTTAGTAATTTTAAGACATTATGTTGGGTCTCCAGTGTGTGTGTGTGTGTGTGTGTGTGTGTGTGTGTGCAAACAACAAACAGAGGGGGATTTTTTTTTAATTTTTTAAACAAGGTAATTAAATTCCACCCCCCTCCCCCCTATTGTGACCTCATATAAGAAGATCCCCTCCCCCGGCTTGTTGAGAACATATGTGGAGGAGGAGTGAAATAATTATAAGTATGAAAATCTACATTATCTGAGGAGTATATCAGCTATATCAGTATTAACACACACACACATATTGTGTTAACCTTATTAAAGAAATACTAAAATATGGGACCTTTTAAGTGCTTAAATGTGAGCAAACACAATGCAGTCAACTTTCTAGGAATTTAATTTAGAGTTAAAACATCTCTGAAGCAGATGTGTGGAGCAGGATGGAGGTTAGGGTGAGAAAAGAGGGATGGGGGGGGGGCGGAGAGGGGGGGGTGAGCTCAGGCGAGAGAGAGAGAGAGAGAGAGAGAGAGTCCCTTACCCCAGCAGGTCTGCTGCAACGGCAGGCTAAAAAAGGAGAGGAGGGGGGCAGAGGTGAAAGTAGAGCTGGAATGTGTATGGAATGTGGAGAATGATGGGATTTTTCCTGCTGGGCGGCAGAAAGCTGGACCACTGCTGAGCGTGCACACACACACACACACACACGTATACACACAGCAGCATAAATCTATGTGCTTTTTTTATGCCTTCCATATTATTACAGCTTTCTCCTTTCGCTGTCGTTCGGTTTCATCTCGTCTGCTGCCTCCATGCCGACCGTATCATTTCTCTCACTGTCCATCCTTTCACTTCTCCTTTTCAGACTCTCTTCCTTGCTCCGTCACCCTTTCACCTTCTTTCTCTATTTCCCTCTGCCTTCCCTTAAGTCTCCACTCCTCTTCCTCTATCGCTCTGTCTACCTCCCCCGTTCTCTCTCTCTCTCTCTCTCTCTCTCTCGGTCTCTCGAGCTCAGGCTGCTGCAGGCATGGTTCCAAGCTCAGACAGTCACAAGACTGTTATTTCATTTATTTCATTTCTCCTCGCCTTGTTTGCCGTTTGCCAGGACCTTCCAAATACGCACCATTTTTCAGCAACCCGCCACAAACTCCACAGACCAGGGCTCGGATTTTTCATTGACGGATTACCGAGTCAGCTGATCTGATGCCATGTCGGATTTTTCCAGTCTTTAAAGCTTCGGTCGGACTCGTTGCCAAGACAACGAGCCTGTAATCGAAGAAAACCTCCTCAGGAGCGCTCCGTTGAACGTGAACAAGGTTACAAAATACATTTCGATCGGTTTGGGTATTTTTATTCTGTTTAATATTACTATAGGAGAGCGGTTAGTGGTTTGTTGTCGCCTTGGCCATTTCTTCGCAAAGGTTACATTGGGATTGAAGCGGATAGCTGTGGATAGCTGTTTCGGGGTCTGTAGCGTTAAATGTAGCGTCCCTGAACTTCCTGCATTTTCCTGGCCTACCACATGGCAGAAATAATAAAAGAGCCTTTTTTTAACCCGTCTAAGTTTTGGGACGTTATAAGGAGTTAAAACGTTTCTTATGATGTAACTCACGTTTCCGCAGAACGACAAAGGGTTTTCAGAACTATTACATTTTATTATTATTTGCTTTTATCCAGATCGACATCCTCAGTGTTTAGCGATAGAAGACTGTAGAATGTTAGACCCTACACATCTTCACATCCTAAGAAACGGGTAGCTCCATATCAGCCCTTAAATCACTGAACCATTAAATTTAAGGATATGATCATGAAATTCAATTAAATTCAATTTTTTTGACACATATACATTACTGCACAGTGAAATACTTTATTCTCCACATATCCCTGCTTCTTGTCAGTAGGCCAGGGTCAGAGCGCAGGGTCGGCCATTATACAGCAGTCCTGGAGTCGACGGGGTTAAGGGCCTTGCTCAAGGGCCCAACCTGGCAGAGCTGGGGCTCAAACCAACAACCTTCTGATCAGTAACCCACCGAGCCACCACATGAAATATTCCTATTTCTGCAAGATTACTCCTCGGAAGATCATGCAATGCAATGCTTTTCTTAGCCTCACCAACCAACCTTAACAACAAAGAAAACAAAGAAAAAACTAAAAGTTTAAAATAGTAACACTTACGGCTTCAGGAACCGATGCTGAGTCATGGTCAGCAGGAACAGATCAGAAATTGCAAAACTAGCTTGACGTCGTCCCTCCTTAAGAAAGCAGTCTGATGTGAAACGTTTAACATGCGCGCTGCTGTAATTCCCTCAACGCTCTAATTCAAAACATGTATCTACCATGTGCCGTCTCGTTGGCGTCTGGTTCGGACGAATTACAATCGTGACTCCTGGGCGGAACTGAGCCACGAGCCGGAGGAGCGACTTTTTTTTTTTTTTAGGACTATAATAAACACCATAAATAATAGAAGAATCTGAAGAGCAGGTTTATATAGAAAATGTATACAGTACAGACCAAAAGTTTGGACACACCTTCTCATTCAAAGAGGTTGAATTTGTATTATGGCAAGAAAAAAGCAGCTAAGTAAAGAAAAACGAGCGGCCATCATTACTTTAAGAAATGAAGGTCAGTCAGTCGGAAAAATTGGGAAAACTTTGAAAGTGTCCCCAAGTGCAGTCACAAAAACCATCAAGCGCTACAAAGAAACTGGCTCACATGCGGACCGGCCCAGGAAAGGAAGACCGAGAGTCGCCTCTGCTGTGGATGATAAGTTCATCCGAGTCACCAGCCTCAGAAATCGCAGGTTAACAGCAGCTCAGATCAGAGAGCAGGTCAATGGCACACAGAGTTCTAGCAGCAGACACGTCTCTAGAACTACTGTTAAGAGGAGACTGTGTGAATCAGGCCTTCATGGTAGAATATCTGCTAGGAAACCACTGCAACAAGCAACAAGCAGAAGAGACGCGTTTGGGCTAAAGAACACAAGAAAGAACACAAGAAAGAAAACTCGCTGAATGAGAAGGTGTGTCCAAACTTTTGGTCTGTACTGTATATACACAAATGTGAGGAAGAAAAAAAAGCAAGGCGAGTGTTTATTAAGCACACACACAGACACACACACACACACACACACACACATGGTAGTGACCGATGAGACTGTCCAAAAAATGTATAAAAAGTAAAATCGGTCCCCTATATGACATGATAATGGTACACGTCACTGTGTGGACCTCGGATGTATAGCTCAGTGTTACCACCCCAGCACCACTACGCTGGGCCCTTCAGCGAGGCCCTTAACCCTCGACTGCTCAGGATCGCTCTGGATAAGGGCATCTGACAATTGCTGTAAATATGATTTGAGATAGAGTTCACAAAAATCTTTAGAATATTGTGAGATATAGGCAAAACTAAGCAACACCCTATATGTGGGAGGGAGAGTTTCTCTCTCTCTCTCTCTCTCTCTCTCTCTCTCTGTCTCTCTTTACATCAGTCACCAACACAATATCCCATGCTGTGTGCTCGTGTATGCAGAAGAGGGTGGATAGCGCTTTCCCCTGCGCTTTCCCCTGCGTGTCTTTCGCTGCCCCGTGATGCAGCATGTTCAGCCGGCTGAAGTCTGACTTCGCTTGTCTCTGAGTCTTCAGTCTTCACGCCCAGTGGCTGTTATATAACAGGAGAAATCTGGCTTTTGGATGGGAGTTTTCCCAGGACCAGAAACTGGGGGAAAGTGGAGAAAAACATTTTTTTTTCTTTTACCCATACCTTTATTTATGATGCACGCACATGTGAGCTGCTCAGCTCATCTCTGGTATACACGGACTGCTTTATGCTCATCACAATAAGTAAATCTGCTTTGGTCTCGTATTTGTGATGCACAGAGAAACGTTGTTGTTATTCGCAGCCCTAAGCGCTGTTTGCAAGCACTGGGTACCTGGTTTTCATCCTCATGACAACCTCCAGAACCACAGACTTATTTGAGCAGAACCCTTTTAAACAGATGAAATAACGTCTGTACCGGGCGACCTCCGTGCCCAAAGACCTGCGTCATAATTCTCCACCGCGGTTCGCGTTCACAATAACGATCCATTGCTTTTAAACTTTTAAAACTCTCTCTCTCTCTTTCTCAGGACAGGTCGTATATTGGGCTAAGAGATCAACATTTTTTTCTTTTCTCTCTTTTCTCGGAAGCAACTTTTGAGGCATTCCTGGCTTGACTTCCCTCTTTGAATTAGAAACTGTCTATTTAATTGGCCGTGATCTCATATGCAAAGCTGCTTTCGCTTATTGCACCAAGGTCTTATCCTTTAAATATGAATAAGATGGTCGGATGCTTTGAATTAAAAGCCAGACACCCTGGGTTTCGCCTGAATTTTTTTTCCCCCTCAGTTTGCTAGTGATATATTTTCACCTCGTTGGAGTGCTGAATATTTTAGCATATTACAAATTCTACTCCAATTTTTTTCCCCTCGTCTCAGTTGCTCTCTCTCTCTCTCTCTCTCTCTCTCTCTTCCCCTCTAACTCTTTCCAAAAGCTTGACGGTTGGCCCCAGAGGAGACGGCGAGAAAAAGCTCTCAGAGCCGAAAGCCTTTTTCAGAAGTCACTTAGTCCCCGTAAACAAAACACGCATCTGCAACCAAATCTGTAATCATGTCGAACTCTAATCCAGCCGAGGAACGTCTTTTCAGGAGGGAGGAAGAGGAGGAGGAGGAGGGTGCTATCGGCAGAGCATTAACAAACGTGTGTGTGTGTGTGTGCGCAGACAGGCAGGCAGGCAGGCAGGCAGGGTGTTTGCTCCTCAGAGTGTGTGTGTGTTCAGGGCTCAGGTCAGATGGTATGGGACGGCAGGCAGGCCCCGGACTCGTCTGTGCCGGAGAGTAAATCAATGGCGTGGGCTGCTGAGGGCCGCTGTGGATTCCCTGCTTGGCCCGGCTTTAATTGAAGTCTTGTGTCATCTCTACTGAAACACGAACGCCTAGATGTTGTTCAAATGAATGAACACAGGCGGCGTGATGGGGTCGTCGTGGTCTCTGTCCCCTCTGTGCTTTACTAAGAGGAAAGGTTTAAAACTTAAACACATGGACGTTTAATCCACAGAAATAATAATGATAATGAAGTAAAAACCTTCACTTATAGCTTACGTTTTATTTAAATGAATAAAAAAAAACACACCATAAATTCCTGTCCTAAAACCGATCCAGTATGTAAGCAGTAAAGCATTTCCGCCAGACACTCGTTTTCTTTGTCTGCGTCCCAAATCCTGTGCTATTAAAACGGTGCGTTACATCATAAGCATGTTATGTTGCTGTCTACTGGAGCTAATAAAAGAGAAAACCAAAAATAATGCCCCATTCAGGTCAGACATTTCTACTCAGAAGCTCAGGATCATCCCCAGGTTCAGAAGAGGCCTCACCGCATCATCGCCACATGGCTGCTCACTGCAGCACATCCTGTCCCGTACTGTACGGCGTAGGAGTATGAGCTGTAACGCTATCACCATACAGACATATCCTTAAAATTGTCTTCAAAATCGGATCTCTAGTCTAACATTTAGTGAAAGTGATCCCTCCTGCTCCCAGAACCACACGCTGAGTCCTGGAATATTCCCCGTCCTCCATAAACTCCACAGATGTGATGACCTTACAATCGTTCAGTACATTCAGGTGGTCAGCTGACTTCATTTTATACCTGAACTGAAGTGACCCCAGATCATGACGCTGTCTCCAGAGGCTTGTACACTGGACACTATGCATGATGGGAGCATCGCTTCATGCGCTTCCCTTCTCACCCTGACACGCCCATCACTCTGGAATAGGCTCAGTCTGGATCTTTTTCCGTCGCTCCAAAGTTCAATACTTATGCTCCCTAGCAAACTGATGTCTTTTTTCTGAGAAGGTTCACCTTATGCACGCACAGCTGTTTAGTCCCAATCCTGCGAGTTCACATCACATCATGTGCATATGGCGATGCTCCTACTTTCATTCACTATTAAACTTCGCTCTTATTTCTGCTGTCTAGTTTTATGATGGAACTTCACCAAGCATTTAAACCATCTCGACCTTGATCCTTACAGGTTTTAATGATGCATTGGACAGTTATTAACCTGATTCCCAATAATCTGTATAGCTTCCACTATATACTTGTCATTTTACGATTAGATTATATATATATATATATATATATATATATATATATATATATATATTAAAATTTTTTTTTTTTTTTTTAATGAACTTTAAATTTATTCCAAATGGCAGCCACAGACTACACCATGAAACATCATAAAACAGAGAATGAGATGTTCAGGTTATGGTGACTTTTACAGTAAGCTTGGTTCCTCTTACCTCTTATGCTACAGCAGCTACAATTTTTTTTTTCTTAATGGTAATAAAACAAAAGCTCAAACAAGTTCCTCAGTTTCTTTTGGCCAAAAAAAAAAAAAACAACAACATACTGTTATTGCTGACACTGGAGACTCCTTCTCTCTCATCTCATCTCATCGTGTATACCACTTTATCCTGTATACAGGGTCGCAGGAGACTTGGGGCATGAGGCGGGATAAAATCCGATCCTTTGCAGGGCACACTCAGATACTCATTCATGCACTACGGCCAATTTGGGAACGCCAGTTAGCCTGATCTGCATGTCTTTGGACTGTGGGAGGAAACCGGAGAACCCGGAGGAAACCCACCAAGCACGGGGAGAACATGCAAAAACTCCATGCACACAGACCCCGAGGTGGGAATCGAACCCGGACCCTGAAGGTGCAAGGCCACAGTGCTAACCACTGCGTCTCCGACTCCTTCTACAACTGATGATCATTCATGTAACACGTTTTTCTAATTTGACTTTAATTACTTGGAGTGAATTAATATAAATCTGTGATTTGCTTCGCATCCCGTGCTGCTATTAGAGAAAACTAATCAACACCTTAGAAAACGAATCAACACCTCAGAATCAAGGATGTACCGGCGTCGTGATGTAAATACGCGATGGCCACTACTAGCAAGCTTATTTCAAAATTTTCCTGTGCACTTTAAGGAATGTGGGATCGGTGCGTCATAACACACACTTGAACAAAATGTTCAAAATGTTCCGCAGAGACCGTGACTCCGTTCTCACACCACTCGGACCAAATGCTCCCAGAATTACAACATTAATAACCGTTATCCAGACACACGCACACTGAAGACACGTGATTTTAGACCCTCGATGGCCGTCCTGCTGCTCTGAGACACATCTGAAGGGGCAGATCCGCATCAGATGGAGGCTGCTTCCCAATTTCTGCCACAGCGAGAGCACTGGGACGGAGAGAGATGGAGAGAAATGAAGAGAGGGAGGCAACAACAGCGAGTTTCTAGCCATGTGTCTGTTGGAGTGAATGGACCATGTGACAGGACATGTCGCACTGAGTGACAAAGCTAGGGGGAAGAAAAAGATTGTGGAAGCAGCAACACTTGCCATGGTCTCCCAGAAGTGTTCTAGAGGGGATAGACAAAAATTGGATGGGGGATGGAACCCATGCGTCTAAGAGCTGAGTGTGTGAGAAAGGAGAGAAAGAGGTGGATGTACAGGATACATTATGTATCATACTGTATATATTATAGGCTAAAGCAAGACGATGGACAAAAGGCTGAGGTATAGTGTAGGAAGTGTGAGGGAAGGGGCAGCGTGGTCAGAGAAGATGGGATGGAGATGTGGAGAAATGAGAGAGAGAGGGAGAGATTTCAAAATGGATATTTGAAATATTTTGCAGTCATAACGTCAGATTCTTTACAACTTTCCATCATGGCCTTGAAACCACCAAGCAGCACTTCTGCGTTTCATCCTGCAAGATTCTAAATGCCAAAAAGAGAGAGAGTGAGAGAGAGAGAGTGAAAGACACAGATTGGCGAATGAGTGAGTGATGGAGAGCGAGTGTGCAAGAAGGAAAGAAGAGACAGAGTGAATGACAGATTGAGAGATAAACAATGAGGGAAAGACAAAGAGAGTGAGAGGCAGAGTAAGAAAGAGAGACAGCCTGAGAGAGTGAGTGAGATAAAGATTGAGGGATGAAGCGAGAGGGAGAGAAAGAGACAGAGAAGGTAAAGGAGTGGAAGACGGCATGTTTTTTTAGGGGGGGGGGTGCTTGGAAAGAAACAGGGTGAACTATTGTTTCGTATGTAATAGCACTGTACATGTTCTTGGAATGACATTCTGTTAGCCCGTCGCTGACCTCTGATGTCATCAGTGTGCGTCTCATACCCTCATACTATCCCAGGAGGCTTAGGGTACAAGGCAGGGTACACCCTGGACAAGGTGCCAATCCATCACAGGGCGCATACACACACTCGCACACTCACTCACACACTACGGCCAATTTGGGAACGCCGATGATTTATGCTGTGGGAGGAAACCGGAGCATCCGGAGGAAACCCACCAAGCACGGGGAGAACATGCAAACTCCATGCACACAGAGACGGGAATCGAACCCGGACCCTGGAGGTGTAAGGCGGCAGTGCTAACCACTACACTACCGTGTCGCTACACATACTGAGAACTAAATGGAAAAAAAAAAAAGGAATGTGTACTAATCTTCCATCACCAGCTGAAGGAATGAAGGCGAACTCTCTTGTTAGCAAGTATAGCTACTGGTATAGTATGGGAAGGTTGCAGGTTCAAACCCCGCCCCCTTTTGGGCCCTTGATCAAGACGCTTAACCGTTTAACTGCCCAGGTGTATAATGAGATAAAAATGTAAGTTGCTCAGGATAAGTGCCACAAATGTAAACGTAATGTAATAAATAGCTTGTTAATGAAGTAGAACGGAACCCAAGAGCGTCGCACTTTGTATTGTTCTGAAATGGCAATAACGTCAGACGCAACGCGAAGATCGACTTCCTCGTTCTCTTCATCTGTTGAGTTCAATGGCGGCTCGTGAAGCAACTAGGTTCATACTGCCGCCTGCTGTATCGGAGGGTGGAAATGCGCTAGAACGATATTATGCGGAGAACAATAACAGTGTGGACGCTGGCCGGTGGCAGAGTGAGGAGGGTGGAGCAATGGTTATTCGACATGGTACAAAGCAATCGTGTCTAAGCGCCCTTAAAGTCAATCACTCGCTCGGCCCCGCCTACAAATCATTTACACGCCCCCTGGAATCCTATTGGTTGATTTTATACGAGTATCGTTACACCTTTCACACTCATTCTTTCCTTTTTATGGTCATGACACTACGTACTTAAATCTTGCGTTAGTAAGATTCCTGACACAACGTGTGATTTTTCTGCAACACCTGAACATCTCAAATTAAAATCTATTTGTCACATACTCAGTCATACACAGCACGATACACAGTGAAATGCTTATAGCCCTAAGAACTTAAACCCGGGTATACTTGTAGTGTTTGCCCAGTTTGCCTGATAAAATGGTTTTGCACTGTTGTGTCCAAATGCGGTTATTGCGGGAGTGTGCGCTTACGAGTCTGCGCTTAGATACTCAAGACAACCCGTAAGAAAGAATCGTCGCATTGAGGTGCATTATAAGCATAGAAATGGTGAATAATAGCACAGTGTAAGCTTCGTGAGGGCGAGTATTCGCGAGTGTTTAGAGCCTTGTGGTCGGCTGTGCCTGGTTTTACCACTATCCCACTTGGCCCGTCCCTCCCGCCGGCTCCGAGTGCTGGAATGTTCTCTCCTCTCTGGAAGCTTTTGACAGGCTGAAACAATGGCAACTTGCTTTTGCTGACTGGAGTTTTTTTTTTTTTCCATCATGCTTTTGGAGATTACAGGACTGGACAGTGTGCAGATAACTTTGAATTGTGTGTGTGTGTATGTGTGTGTGCATTAATGAGCAGCTGAAGACTAGACTTGGCTCCTCTATAAGGCTCCACTGCCAGTCCTAGATCCTGTTTTTAGTTATACTTTAACCAGCGTTCCTGGAGCGAATCCACTGTGTTCAGGGAAACTTTTTTTTTTTTCTTTTTAGTATCGATGTATGCCATGAATAGAGAGAGAACTGGGGAAAATCATAACTCACAACTCTAATGTTAACGCTGCACATTTGATTTGCCAAGCGAATAAAAACGCAGTATTAAAATCAACAGCTGTGTATTTAATAGAAACCTCTGTAAGCTTAACCTCTGTAAGCTTATAAATCATTTCCACGTTATCTTTGCATTTTATTGCTGGTTTGTTACTCAGTTATACCTGTTTCAGGTACATCAGTATCTCCGCATGTGAATTTAATCCGCTCCGGAGACGAGCTCTTAAGGTGAAATTTCGTATTGTGAAACGCGTTTTCCCATAGGAAGTAATGTAAATGCAGATAATCCGTCCCAGCCACCCAAAAGTATTACCAATATTACCAATTTCCAACACTATAATCACATTTTTTGCATATAAAACAATCAAAACAATAAGAAAAGACATGTGAATGAAGTAAAATAGGAAATAAATAGACATTAAACCTCACTCACAATAATTTATGATTCCTGAAATCTGAATGCGGCTCCCTTTTCTTCTTGCTACCGTCCTTGGGACCCATGGTTGCTATGTCTTCAATAAGAAATGTGTAAACTGGATCTTTTATATCATTACATTTAACAATAACTGGATAAAAAAAAAACAAGTATAATTTAACAATATCAGAAATGATTAGATTTGACAGTTTGATGCGGTATAAGGGGAATAAAACGCATCGTGTGTCCTGTAAATTACATCCAAAACGGCCAGGTATCATCACTAGACCTTTTTCACAGATATATTTCAAAATATTGATGCATATAAAAAATAAGAGATTTCCTCGTCCTCGTAGCTTGTTACAACTTACATTCCCTAACTAATCTAGCCAAAAAGGAGACGGCGACATTAGCAGTTCGCTAATGTTCAGTCATGTAATTTCCAATATTAGCGCTAACGGCGGAGACATTAACGTTTTTGGGAGGAAAAAAAAACAGGACCGGATTTATTAATTTATCTGCACCTTAAATCATAATGTTGCTATAACGACCATAATCACAATACGTTTGCTATTGATGCTGGCTAGCTAGCTTAGCATCAAGGTTTTTCGGCTCACTGAACCCGCTACCGCGCCGTCGTTAGTTCTCGGTTTATTTAGTGACGTCACAGTTTAATTAGAGTTGAACTGTAGCCCCCCCCCAACACGGTTTTATAAAGCAAGCACTCAGAAACGTCAACATCCAGCACTGGATTTAGATATTCATGAGCTTAGGGAAAAAATTTCAGTGTTGAACTGGATTAGCATGGAAAGACTGGGATGTCAGGATCATAAGCTATCTCATGCTATCATACAGCCGGGTCTCGGCCATTTTGCCTGCGCTGTAGGAGAAAGAGAGCGCTGGATGAAGCCGTAAGCACTCTCTTTCTCGTGTGTGTATGTGTGTGTTTGCGAAGTGGCGCCACTATTGAGAGGCAGGCTCTGGGGAGCCCAGCGCTAAACTTGATCAAACCGGTCTATTTGTCTTAAGGCTCCGGGGACCTGCCTCACTTCCTGTTGTGTAATGCCGCCTGTTCCACGTCTCTGACACAGAGCAGCCAGGCCTCAGACCCAGCGAGAGTGTGTGTGTGTGTGTGTGTGCGCGCGTGTGTGTGTGTGTGTGTGTGTGTGTGTGTGTGTGTGTGTGTGTGTGTGTGTGTGTGTGTGGGTGTGTGTGAGAGAGAGAGAAAGAAACAGCATTCTGCTGGCACACAGCACATTCCTGTTTAAATATGCTGCTGTCCTTTCTAGAACATTCTCTTCCTTCTGTTTTTTTTTTTTTTCCTATTTCCAAACCCTGAGCTTGATGAGGAATTTTCGAAAATGGCTAGAGGCAAGCTGCTGACATGCCAAAAGTTCAGGAAATATTCAGAGATTTTCTACCCTTATTCTGCACCGCTTTAGACCTCCTCTGTGCGCACACACACACACACACACAACCGTCGTTTTATGATAAAAATTACGCACCCAACATTTTTTTCCATAATGGCGACCGCTATTTGTGTCCTTCTCAGCAGATTAGAATAGACCTCTATTATGTTTCAGCATGCCGAGTGACATTTCCCCCCTAAAACAAATTCTCATTTCAATCAGGAGAGACCAGGTTGTCGTCCGTCTGATGGTGGACTTTCCCCAGGGATAAACTGCTAGGAATCTTGAAAGCCCCCTTCCTAGCTGTAACATAATTCATTTTAAAGGCTTGAGGAAAACAGTAACCAAGTCATGACCCGGTCGACACGAAGATGCCGAAAGACGTCTTCATGCAGTTCGGAGATCTGTCGAGAACGACCCGCTCGTTCTGTACCCACGGACATGACTTAAGGTTGCTCTCAAAGCCAACAACGGGCAGTCGGCAAAGTATTAATAATGTATTAATAACTAAACCTTAAAAACCTTGCTTAAAAATGGAACGTATTTCGGTGCATTGTCATAAAACATTAAATGTCTTTTGTACTTCTACATAAATAAGCATAAAGTTGCAGAAAGGGCTTCATAATACAGTATCTATGAGGCTGTTGTTTTTTCTGTAAACGTTTGAACACTTTGCCATTTACAACAAAGAATAAATAAATAAGGAAACAGTTCCAAGAGGTGTTCAAGTCAAACTGGGACTTGTGATGAAACGTTTCATTTATCCCGTGAACATTTAGCAAGTGGAACGCCTGTACCTTGTAAAGCGCCAACTGGTGGAAGAGACGCATC
Source organism: Clarias macrocephalus (assembly GCA_011419295.1). Taxonomy (NCBI): domain Eukaryota; kingdom Metazoa; phylum Chordata; class Actinopteri; order Siluriformes; family Clariidae; genus Clarias; species Clarias macrocephalus. The sequence continues at coordinate 10,847 of JAAGKR010008981.1, read as the reverse complement.
TGTCTGTGGGACCTGAAGACACAACCGAACGTTCTCCAACACCGCTTGCACATTACCGGAACTGGGCTGGGAGTTATCCACGTCCCCCGTACAGTCCTGATCTCACTCCAAGCCATTTTGGGCCATTAAAGGAGTTCCTTGGAGGCCGGTGACTCAGGCAGTCTGATCATGGCTCCGCCGTACTGAGATCACGTTCAACCTTGATGGTATCCAAGCACTAGTGAAATGCTGAGATCAGAATCAAAAGTCCCGGTTTGACTTGAACGCCCCTTATAGATTGATAGGTATATCGATTGACAGGATGTTGCAGTACTTGCTTTTATGACCTCAAACCCAAAGAGAGGTTGGCGATGATGCTAAAGCTTGTTTAAAGTTGCTGATCCTGTATGTAATGTAAGCTAGAATGTAACATAAGCTGGCTGAGGGTCTGTGTTCACTGAACTCCTGTGTTCTCCACAGAAGCGCGTCACACACTGCTACGACTGCCGATAGCCCCCTGACATTACTCGACGTCAGTGAGGAAGCCTGCGAGGTGTGAATATCCGCCGTGCGCGCCGCTTCAGGCTGACGACAGTGGGTTTTAAAATCCACCGAAGTAAAACCCTCGACTGGATCGTAAGTAGATTTGCTTAAAATGGTCTGATGAATAAATATAACCGAAGCATAAATCATTAATCATGACTTATATCTATACTTTATGTGATTTAAAAGATATTGCGCTGTAAATAAATGGCTTTCAGTAAGTATATTTTTTATGTCCTCGATGTCAGATTTCTCACACATCATCATCATCATCATCATCATCAAATATCATTTAATTACGACTTGTTTAACAATAGTGTATTGCATTTATTAGATCCCGTCATAAGCAGCGTATTTGTTTAAACTTTCACACTTTTCCACCATCACGCGCTGTCCGAATATCAGCGTACGACCCCGAAAACATTCCATTAACCTCTGAGCCGATTGCGAGAGCCGCTCGGGCCGCCTGTGTGCCGCGCGGAGAGCGGGTGGCCTGTGGCTTCTGAGGGCTGGGCACATGTGGTAAAGAGCCTAATGCATTTGTGTGGAGAGATCGAAGCGGAGCAGCGTGCCTCCTCCTGTCATCCATCTCTCATCCCTCTCTCTCTCTCTCTCTCCCTCCCTCCCTCTCTCCACTCTCTCGCCACCTCTCTTCCTGGCTGAGTGGATGCGGAGCGCCACACACAGCACTCACACCCTCTCTCCACCTCCCACACACACACACACACACCACACCACACACACACACACACACGCACACGCATGCACACTGGGAAAAGGAAAAAAAAACCTGTGTGCTCACCCTCCTCCTGGTTGCAGGCTACACACACACACACACACACACACACACACATGCATATTTCTAGTTGTGTACATTTAGGTGATATAACGTGCAAGAACTGGGCATTGATAACAAACACACACACACACACACACACACACACACACACACACACACACATCTTTTCACATGTATGCTGAAATATTAAAATATATTTTTGTTCTCTTTATTTCTGTTATCATCCTGAAAATGTGATCAGTCATGTGATGCGCTCAGGTCACATGGGAGCATTGTTATTTCGTTACTGCTAGCTAAAGATCAAAAAAAGTGCAAGAGCTTATTTTTAGCAAAAGAGAGATAACGTCATGTTAATGACAAACCCAACATGGCGACGCCTACTGTATACCGGACTGAGCGTCCCAGAATGCAGTGCGGCCACGCGGTGCCGGGTTCTCGGCGGCTCGGCTCGGCTGGTTAACGAGCTACGATATGACTACAGCTGTGTGATTCAACCGGTTATGCAGTTTAATTTAATGATTTGTTTTTTTTGTCAAAATCCTGATGATTGATTTGTTTCGATTCAGAATCGATTCACACTTTTAGGAATATTTGGGTTAAAGGTGAAAAGCTCCAAAAAAGACCAACTGCTCAAAAAACGTACCACAGTCCTTGCCTGCTCAGAAACCGCATTCATTTTACGCAAATACGGGAGCATCGCAGCCTCCTTCCTCTGCCCGACTTGCCGAGTTTACGGCCGATACTGCCACCTACTGGACTGGAGTGTGGTACAGAAGCAAAACAATCAACGATTAACAAAAAGAAGAAAAAATCATCAACACCACCAACTTGCACAGCATTTCAGTTCATATGAGATACTTTCAGTAGTTTTTTTTTTTTTTTGGTTTTGTTTGTTTTTAATACTTTAAAGCCTGTAAGAAATGTAGCTGCTTGAGACAAATCAGACGGAACAGAAAATCAAACTGAAATTCTGACAAATTGAACCGGATCGAATCGCCAGTCTTGATACGATTCAGATCTCGCGGCGGTGCTGACGGGGATATTAGCATGAAGCAGAGTTTCCCCGATAAAGGGGTGAAGTGGTGCGAGATCTGGACCGAGAGAAGGACTAAAGCGCCGCTGCATCGCTCTTTTGAAGCAGAAATGAAGCAAGCGCACTTTAAAGTTAAACAAAGTGCAAACAGAGCAACGACTGAAGTCAGGATTGAATCACAGCATAAATCTTTTGCGAAAACAAAACTTCTTTTCCCTTCCAAGTCATGGATTATTTCTTTAGATATCCGTCTAGAAGCCTATTATTCGGTCAGAGCTACTCATTATTAAGGAACTACAGTGAAACTAATAAAAAGGTGCGCGGTTACAAGTGAGAAATGTAAATCTGGGACTTTAAGACATTATGAATTTAACATCTCAGCAGATCAACTCCGGGGAAAATCAGATCGCTCGACCGTCTGCCCCGGTGCAGATCCCTTCTTTTCTCCGCTTCTTTTCTTTAGCTGAGCTGCTTTTTAATCCCTGCCTGATGCTACAGCGGGGTCAGTGTTACAGCCGGTTCAGGATTTCAGGTCACGCCAGAAAGGGCTCTTTAGAAAGATCTGACAAAGCTTCAAATTACATGTTGATCTCTTTTTTTTTGTTTCGTTTTTTTCCTCCCTCAATCCTGCACTTGGGTTACTTTGACGCACCGAGCTCGGCGTGTCCGGTTACACTGTATATGAAAGCAGATAGGGAGCAGCGGGACACGTGCGTACGATCCGCTCGATCCGATCCGCACGATGGCAGACCGGCGCAGGGAGAAACAGACGGACGAATGCATGAAAGAGAAAGACGACAGGAAAAGATGTGCGCAAAGCGTAACGCTCATTATGCTGATGCCTTCCGTGACAGCGCTCAAGCCTCGGGTTGTTTGTACGCCTCTGAACGATTTGGTTCTCTCGCGCTCTGGGAGAGAGCGTAGGCGACAGCTTGCCCCCCTACCCTCCATCCCCGAGCCCTCACACATCCAGCAAGGTCACATGACCGCGAGTCAAACTCTGTCCCGACCTCACAGAGGAAACCTGGCACCTACCAGCCAGCGAGCAGCCGTTAGCTCACACCTTACGCTCCACGCGGAAAGCTACGGCAAAGACCAAAGAGACACGGCGGGGGGGGAAGTGGGAAGACCCTAATTAGACCTGCCTCAAGATGGAGTTCTCACCAGCACCCTGGTCAAAACTCTCTAGACTTATTACACGCCGTTCCTATTACTCTCACTGTACTTACTGAATAATTCATTATAATGAATGTTACCAAATAACATGATCTGTAATATGAATACCTATTAGGATATAATAAACACTGATGCCTTTTAATTCCCAGGTGAGGATTACGCGATCGTCTTTTTCACCTCGTGCTCCAGCCTGCGTGGTTTAGTTTTATTATTTATGTCTTAAATTATGTTATTCAGTAGCTGCTGGGAATTAATCAGTAATTATAGTGAAATTTCTGCGTGTAGAAAAGTGCAAGAGATGAAAGCGAAGGCTAGCTGACGCGCTTAAAACTTAAAAAGTAAAAAAATATAAAAAATGATTAGACTGAGTATTTGAATATATAAAATATTTGTTATATTCTTTATTATATCAGTCACTGCTACTGTTAACCGTTAAGACGGGCGATGAGGCATATTTACCAAAAAGTGCCAGGATCAAGATAAAACATATATTTGTGGAAAATAAGGTTTTCTTTTTTTCAATTGATTTAGTTTTGCACAGTTTAAATCATTTCAATAAACCACCCTATACGGGTGGAAAACCAACGTCACAAACCCGATTTGCAACATAAACATGACAGCAATGAAGATTTTTGGAAATAATCACAAAAGTGAAGAAAGAAAGTCTTGAGGTTTTGAATTTTTCTTCCTATGAAGGGTTAAGAGCGAGATCTTGTATAACATTCATTTTAGAGTGATGACCAAATTAGAAATCCAGCACAGACCTAACAGAGATGGTGCAAACGACAGATAGACTCAAAGTCCCAGAATGCAGTTCGGCTACATGTCAGGATCGTGTCATGCCTGGATCAACATGACATGAGAGAGATGAGGATGTGAGAGAAATAAGCGCTGATGATGATGAACATGAAGCCAGGGCTGAATTTCAGTGCACCACTATCGAACAGCATTGTGGGTAATGTAGGAAACGTACATGTCACTGAAAAATGCATTTAGGATGGTGTTAAAAAATCATGTGTTGATTAGAACAATTAATTCTTTCTTCTTTTTTTTTTTTATTCTTCCCAAGCACAAGCGAACTGAAAAGTAAAAAAAAAAAAAAACGTAAATCCACACACCGATCGAGAAACATTCCCGTCTCCCCGTGTGCTGTTTGCAAAGCCAGCGTGCCCGTGTGCCTTAGTCAGACAGGACTCGCACTGCATGCTCACTTTTCACAGAGCAAAGTCAAACGGTGACTCACAGATTCCTGCCCTTTATCCAAGGATCGGCAAACAGGCCGGCAGTATGACTACACACCTTCGATTTCCTTCTTCCCTCTCTCTCTCTCTCTCTATTTCTCTTTTTATTTTTCTCACACCATCCAAGACTCTGGACATCACACCACCAAAAAAAACCCCGACCTAATCCCGATTTAGGAATGCCTTTGAACTGCTGCTCGGGCCGATCAAACATGTCCTGAGACAGCAGCCTCGTACCTCAGTCGCACCTCGAAAACTTCAAAGCCTACATTTTTAAAAAGTCAGCGACACCTTCGAGCCTTGCGCGACGTCGCGAACAAGCCGGCTCCTTTGTTTTCTGCAAAAACCAGAGGTGGTCTTTTTACAACCTGTTTCTAAACCCGTAAACATGAAGGATGAAGTAATATACAGTGTATATATTTCTGTATTAATAACTATGACGCATTTGAACAGTGAAAATCTTGAGAAAATTTAACTGAAGGCATGCGTCCGCAATGTGGGTGTGACTGACTGACAGGACAACATGGACACGATGCTTATGGCTTAAGAAATGTCTGTGTTTTAAAAGAGAGACCTCAGTGAGCTTTTACGCTGAGAATTCTCTCTCTCTCTCTCACAAACACACACACTCCTGGACTGGTCAAGGGGCCAGGAGGCCTTTCAAAGAGTGTGTGATGGAGGAAAGAGTGGGGCAGGAGGGGGGGTGGGGAGAAGAAAAGCTGAAGAGCTTTGAATGGCGGTGAGGAATGTTTAAAAGTGTCCGTGTGATGTGAAGGGGGCAGAGGAAGAGGAGGGGGTCCCTTTTCTGCCTGACTGAAAGGAGGGGGGGGTGGAAAAGGAGAACGAGGGACAAAACGACATCTCTGATGCGCGTGACTGAGACAGCACATTTTTTAGACTTTTTGCCATGGACTGGGATTTTGTTTTAAAAAATAAAAAATGCAGAAGAATAACCAAGAGAAAAGAAGCGTGTGCGACGATCGTTCCTCTGAGAGAGAGAATCCTTAAAACGTGGATATGATATGATATGACATTATGGTCAGGTCGCTTTAAATGCTATAAAAGCGATGTGTTGCTGATTAATTGCAAAAGCCCCCCCTAACGTGCAAAACAAGAAGCGTCCATTTTGTGTGTGCTGTAAACATCGCTCCTAATAAATATTATTAATATTTATAATAATTTCCATTTCCATCCTGATGCAACCAGCTCTTAGGTCTCAACTGTCAATATCAGGTTTTATGTATATACAGCACGGTGTTATAAACTTGTCTTAACATACCACTAAATCCTGCTGTTTTATTTATAATTAATTAATCAATCGATCGATCCGGTAAAAACCTTTAACCTGTAAAAGCCTTTCTAAAATAAAACTCGCCCAAGATAGAAATCCCAAGTTTCTTTTTTTTTAATTATATAAATATCAACTTTAATGTTTACTGTAAGAATATAAAACAATTTGAGATTTCTCTTCTCTTTTTCTTTACAAATACATACAGTACATTTAAAACACAGTAGCTTGTCAGCAGGACTCCGTACATCATATCATATCACACAGGCCTGATATGCGATGCTTCTTACCCCGAAGAAATCTGGGACAAAAAATTTAATCATCATCAAAATTAAAATAAAATAAAATAACATTTCATCTCTGTTTGATAATGTCCTTCTAAGGTGAATTTTAAACATTAGCTCGTTTAAAATAAGGACAAAATAATGTATGCTGTTATTTTGGTGTGTGATCTCTAAGCAGAAACAATAATAATAATAATAATAATAATAATAATAACAATAATAATGTGAATGAGACTGTAGAATTAGCTACTGACGTTTTTCTGTTCCCAAAAAAAAAGAAAAGGAAAAATCACTTCAATTTGAAGTACAATGCTCTGAAGTACAATGCTCTGAATAACAGCCGTTAATTCATTAATTAAACAATATCTGCTTACATAAGCATGAATACATCAGCAGAGCGGACCTCTTATTCAAAGCTTGAATCAATAAAGGCTTCGGCACGGCCTTAAATCCAAAACTGAACAGGATGAAAAATATACGTGTATATATATATATATATATACACACATATACATATATATGTATATATATATCTATATATATAAAAGCTCTTTGTATACAAACCAGTATTCATCCGTCTTTGCATAAACTCATTTCAGTCCGAGCTAAAAACAATCTGTGCTTTGACTCTTCTCTGACTCTCTTTCGCTTCGTTTCAGTCTTTTGTTGGTCAGGCAAAAAATTAACAAAGGTAGTTAAGCCGTTGTTTTTTTTTTTCTTTTCCTTTTTTATGCTATTCTTAGGCGAGAAATGAGATGGGGGAGGGGTTTGCTTCCCAGGCACAAATTATCTCCATATCCGCCTATTTTGATTAAGTTAAAACACAGGTACGAGGTAGCCAAAATGTTTTAGGCGCAACATTTAGTAGGGATGGATGTGATTTAGGCTTAGTATTGCAACCAGTTAGAGATTAAAACTTTGTTGTTTTTTCTTTCATTTTCAGCGTTGCACACTACACTGTGACTGATACAATGGGTTAATAAAATGCCAGATAAGATACTGTTTAGATTTTCTTCCCAGGCGAATCTTTTTAAATCGCTTTAATCCCCCCCACACCCCTTTAGAATTAATGTAAATTCCCCGCCCACTTCATGCCCCTCCCCCTCCCATGCACAATCTCACCCAAGTTTTTACCGCACTTTTTCGCTTTCAGTCATCTGCCAAAGGCCCAGGTTCAAAACTTTAAGGCAGGGGAGCTGCGTTATCCTCTCCAGGCCCCTCTTAGTAATTTTTGTACATCCATACAAATCAATACCGGTCAGCTGGGTCAGGTGATCCGCTATGAGCTCCAGGCCTTTGTCTGTAATCCGCACACATTGGCCAATGTTCAGGGTCCTCAACTCGTGCATCTGGCGCACCATCCGGTTGATGCCATCGTCACTTATGTGGCACGAGCACAGCGACAGGGACTTGAGCTGGTACAGGCCCTGGGCTACGTACGCCAGGCTCTGGTCGCCGATCTTGTCGCAGAAAGACACGTCCAATCCAGAAAGTCGTAGCGTCCCCATGGCGAGATGCATGATGCCCGTGTCGCTGATGTTGTCACACGACCGCAGGTTAAGGCTCCACAGGCTGGTCATGTGGGACAGGTGGATCATTCCGGCGTCCGAGATGCCCCCGCAGAAGCTCAGGTTGAGAACTTTGAGCCTGGCCAGGCCTTTGGAGATGTGCTTCAGAGACAGGTCTGTGAGCTTCTGGCAGTCCTGAAGCGTAAGGTACTCCAGGCTGAGGCATCCCTCGGCGGCGCTTCGGGTCATGCCTGCAAGGTGGCCGATGCCCACGTCGGAGACGTGCCTGCAGCTTCTCAGGTTGAGGCTCTTGAGCCGGTGCAAGCCCCATGCGATCAGGAGCAGGCCAGTGTTTGTGATGTTGCTGCAGCCACCCAGCTCCAGGACCTCCAAGTTTTTTAGGTACTGAGCTATCCGGCCCAGGCTGGAGTCCGTAATCTGCTTGCACAAGCTCAGGTTGAGAACACGCAAGGAGGAGATCTCCTGGACGAAAGCATGCCCCAGGCCGTTGTCAGTCAGGTTGTAGCAGCCACTCAGGTTCAGGCTCTCGATGTTGGGCATGCCCTGGATCACATAGCTCAGGCTGCGCCTCAGGCTGAGAATCTGCACCCTCCGGATGCCCCGGGCCTGAAGGCTGGGGAACAGGGACGGGTTGGCCCTCCTGAGATGCAGCTTGGCTTCCACCCCTCTCCACACAGACTTGTGGTAGGACGCGTCTCTCCAGGCTGTGCACACTTGGGCCACCCGGCCTTTGTCCCTCACGTCCAGGTAGCTGAAGATCATGGCTAAAATCTCTGGGAAGAGGCACGAGACGTGCGTCTCCATCTTAACGTCTACACAAGTTCACTTAAGGAAAGGATAAAGGCTCGGTTCTACATTTAAGACGCACAGGACTGGGAGCTGCTTTCCAAAACAACACACACACACACACACACACACACGCCACACACTCACTCTCACACGGCGAAACAAACGCTCGCGCTCGGTCACGCGACGCTGCCCATTTTCCGTTGAGATAACCGTCTCCGCTGCGCGCGAGGATCCAGGCGGTCGTACATTATTTTTCCCCCCCACCCGGTTCTTAAAAGAGAAGTTTATCTTTTAATAAAACTGCCTACAAAAAAAAAAACCGGAAAGTAGATGAAGAAAACCGAGCCGGTACCGATCGCTACCGTGAGAAAACAAGCGCTCGCGCTCCGCTCGCGCGCATTGCCAAGCCGAGGGGCTTCCTGCTGCCTTTGTCTGATCTTTTCAAACTGACTTGGCAGGGCCGTGTGCACCTCGCTACCCCAGGGGGTGGGGACGGATCAAACTAAAAACCCGAGCCAGAATTTAATGTGTGGTAAAGTTCTGAAAACAAACCATTCACCTCGGACTTATAACTAAAGGCTGTAAGTATGTGCGTGTTGTTGCAGCACATCTCAAATGAAAGAAATACTTTTAATCTGGTTTGATCTCCCCCCTTTTCTCAGTCGAGAATGGTTTCGCCCGACTCAGCTGGAACAGTAAGAATAGTTCCCCTGGAAACCAACTTCTTACAATTCAGTTCACTTTACCCTTAACCCTTTCACTGCCGCGCCCGATCAACACGCTTTTATATTTATATATTTATACATCTTCACACTGACAGATTGATTTCTTTTCCTCAACATAGTCAATATATTAGTCGAAATTAAAGTGTATTTTTATTCTAATTTTAATTTTTACAACATGACTGAAGTAGTGTAGTTTATTATTTTTTCAGTATAAATCATTACATTGTAGGCACAGTTACATAACAAAAGTCCCTTTGGTACAAAAAAAAAAGTTGATGAATTGTAAAACTAGGATAAGGGTCCTTCTATTGTGCGTTTTCTATTCATCCCCACCCCCACAAACACACACACACACACATAGACACAGTCTTACTATCATCATGATCCTTCTGTGGACCTCAGTAACGATGATGTAATCAATAAATACAGCTAATTAATTAATTAATGCACTGTTCACATCTACCCTTGACCTTCATGCTTCTCTTTTAGGTTTTTAAATATATATAAATACTGAGTTCTTGTTTCCACAGGAGGTAAAAAGAAAAATCACGTAGTCATATATTTTTAAAGATTTTTTTTTAAATCTGAAAAATATTCTGAAATAAAATATAGGATGATATATTAGTATTATGTGAATATCCTAATCATTTTTGGAAGTTCATTTAAAGAAGAAGAAGAAGAAGAAGAACAACAACAACAACAACAATAATAATAATAATAATAATAAACAATGATCAATGTATTTCAATTTGTTACTCCTACATACAGCATTTTAGCTTTAAATTTTTTTTTTAAATAAACATATTTAGGGCTCAGGATTGTGCACTATAGAGTGACGTATCCTCTTTTTCAGCACATGATGAACAGAATCGGCAATATGATGAACAGAATTTTATCCCAATTATTCCACAACGGCATAGTGGTTAGCACTGTTGCCTTGTACCTCTAGGGTCCGGGTTCGATTCCCGGCATGGGGTCTGTGTGTGCATGAAGTGAGCATGTTCTCCCCGTGCTTGGTGGGGTTCCTCCAGGTTCTCTGATTTCTTTCCACAGTCCAAAGACTGGCATTCCCAAATTGCCCGTAGTGTGTGGAGGAGCATACGGCCTCGAGCTTAATGGGATAGGCTCCAGGCCCCATGCTCCTCTTTACACATGATAAAGTGGCACAGACAGTGAGTAAGTGATCAATGTACTTTAATTTATTGTTCCTACATTAAAACAAAGAAACTAACAAAAATTGCTGTATTAAGAGAATAAAATCAAATAATGCATCTTAACATAATTCCTTTGTATAGTTAAACAAATGCAATGATTTTAAATTCACACATTAAATTCAACAAAATAAACACACATTCATTTTAGATAAAAATCCAAAAATGACCAATTTGCATCATCCCTTTCTTAACTTTTCTTATGTTCTGACTCATTTTACACTTTGAGTCTGAAAATGATTTGTCTTTT
>JAAGKR010008980.1:16507-28545 GCA_011419295.1 Clarias macrocephalus | reverse complement strand
CAAGTGTTTAATCTCTTCCGTCTGCTCATAAGAAGCGGACGCTAGACACTTCCTGATCCGGCTAGAGCGCGAGAGAAAGGTGGAAATCCCGTCTCATACGCACGCGAGCCCCAGGAATGCGCCGCGGCTCGCGGTTTCTCTTTAAAGAAAGCGAGCCGCGCGCGAAGTGCCTTAATAGCTTTCCATTATCGGTAAGTAAAGTTTTTCTTTCCTACCGTGATTCTGTTGCACACACACACGCAAACACAAAGTCGGTCCTGAAGACAAAAAGATCTGAGGATGTTTCCGGTTCACTCCTATTTATAACCTGCAGGTGCACCTTATTCGGTGACGTCATGCCTGGCACAGGTTATAAGCCGAAGGTATTCGGCGGGTTTGACATGCACAGGCTTCACAACCAGGCAACAAAGAGATGTTCCCATAGCGTTTTCACGCAGCATTGAGTGTAGCTTTTTTTTTAGGGAACAGTAAAGTGCAAAAAAAAAAGTGCAAACATTATTGTCTGAGGTAAGAAAATGTTGCACAAGTTATACTAATAGCTGGAGTAACAGTCACATGACATTGACCCAGAACACATAGCAAAACTGACGATGCAGTGGTTGAAAAAAAAAAAAAAACGGTAAATGAACATGGGCTTTGCCAGAGCCCAGACTTAAACGGGCACTGAAAATCTGTGGAATGACTTGACCTGCAGTCCACAAACAGTCACCATAATGTTTAACCTCACTTAAATGGTTCTGCAAAGAAGAAAGGGCAAATATTGTTTAGATGTGCAAAGCTTTGTGTGCCATTTGGAAGGTGATCAGCTTTACCTGATTAACATTACAAGTAATTTTACGAGGGGTGATCCTTTTCCAAATCAAGGATTCTGTTTTTTTTTTGTTTGTTTGTTTGTTTGTTTTCTGCCACGTTGGTTATATCGTTCACTTGGATGTTAAAAGTTCCACTGAGTAAATACAGCTGGATAAAACTGTTGCAAGGAAATATATAGAGGAATTCTTGATTAAAGCAAGTATGATTGCTTATGATGTGAATAAAAATTGTAAAAAAACTAAAGCTTATGGTTGAAGCAATATCTAAAAAGCATTGACAAACAAACTGACATGGTTTTGTTACTTTTCAACTTCACACAGGTCAATTTGATCAGGCCGTATTAGGTTGTCTTGTAAATTACATAAAAGAAAACAGATTTGTCATTTCAGTGTTAATGGTTCTTTCTTAATAAAAAATATTTTTCAACTCTCTGAAAAATATGATCATGTTTAATTATATACAAATTGGTAGTGATGGTCAGGTGAAGCCTCATTTAGCTGTCAACAGGTTAATTTAATCAAGCATCATTCAAGAGCTCATTGTGCTGCCATCTTGTGGATCAATTTCATGGTGCATCTAGATCATAAGCAGCACAATTAATATAGACATGCAGCAATTTGTTAATTGTAGAGCGGAGGACTTTTAAGAGGCTTAATAGTTTCTATAGCAGAGGACAAAATGGCGGAAAGAAGAAGTATTCTTCAAATACTAAACATAAAGCTAAAAGTAAATACTGCTCTTCTGTCCAATTTGGTTTTCTTGTTTTCTTGGATTGTTGACTACATACCAACCAAAAGTGCAACTGAAATAGATTGTCCTAAAATCATGTAAATTGGTAAAAGCTGAGTCATTTTGCTTCCATCAATCTGAAATGGACTACAAGTAATAACATCAGTATGATAAAGAAATGTAAGAACTTTAATATAGTCCTTACTGTGTGGAAATTGGTTGCTTCAAAAGTAGACACATTTTCAACATTTGGCTGTTTTAATTAGCTTTAAAATATTATAACAGAAACTTTGCATAAAGTAGCCTATAGTCATGATTATACAATTTCATTATATACAAACATTATGATTTCACTGCCTATTCTATTATATTCTATTTTCACAAAGTGCGTATTTCAAGACCTCCTCACTAAGATAAAGGTTTTTGTACTTTCCTTACTCAGTTGCTCTAAGAGATTTTCTAAATCACTTTTAGTCTACGTTTAGGCTAAAATAGGAGCTCTCTCAGAGAATACTAAGAAGACAGATTGCCTGCTGTTCTCCTCTGACTTGTATGTCTACTTTGTTTGTTTGCATTTGGAATGAAGTCTGGATGTCAAGAGGAACTTTGAAGGTGTGATTCTTCTCATCCAATAGCTGCTGGATTTCAGTTTAATTTTCATCAAACCACTCCCTGTGCTTCCTGGAAGTATTATCCCAGACATCAGGACAAGTGTGGGGTTTTTTTGTAAAAAAAAAAAAAAAAAAAAAAAACCTTAATATTGTCTTAATAAAGTTTTTTTTGAATGTAGGTACACTTTGGATTTACTGAAAATCATTGCTAGAGTGGCTAATCTGGGAAAAGTAGGAGGATTCTCACAGGTATACTTAACTTTTCAGTTTAGTATTTTTTTTTCAAATAATTCCTCTATAAATCATTTTATTAAATGACTGATTTTGTTAGTTTTAAAATTTTGCAGCCATCTCACTGCTCACTGAAGACATTTGTACTCTGTATTCTGAGAGGCCCTATTTATGTTTGCTTTATTAATAGCTACTGTGTAGGTTTATCAATAGAGCAGTAAATGTCGCAACATTTCTCTTGAAAGGACAGAAGTTTAAAGTAAAGTAATTGTGTCAGAGCAGAAAAATTTTCAAAATATATTTTGATGTTGTGTTTGTGTGATGGCTATAAAAATAAGCTGAAAACCACATTACACTAGGGAAGAACAAGGTTCCGGTATCCCTGTGATTCTATAAGCGTCTTAATAGAACCTTCCATGTTAGGTCACCATTTTGACTTGAACTGGAAAAATTTCAGTCAGAATTTTTTTTTTTTTTTACTGATTTTTATTGTCTGATTTTACCATATCTATACTGTAACTGTCCATCGTTGACTTAAACCTATTCATCTCCTGTGATCTAGACATAAGCAGTTCCATATAGCCACATTTGCATTGCTTTGAGTCTGTTTTTTTTTTATTTTTTTTGTTTTTTTTTTTTTTACAAGTTTTACAATTATTAGAAAGGGGAAAAAGCAATATAATAAACAAAAAAGTTTTTTTATTGTTTTTGAACATAATTGAACACATTTGAACATTTGCAGCTCATTAACAGAAGTTGTATGTTATTTGGCTTTTTAAACCTTCTCAAAGATGCGCACTGCCACTGCATCCTGGAATTTAAATGTCTGCAATATTAAACAAAAAGTTTGTTAAAGAAGGCTTCTGAATGGTTGATTACCAACTTGAGTGAAAATTGTATTTATTCTTACCTTGAACAGTTTCTCATCCTTGATCTCGTAGACAATGATTGCTTCACCATTATCCCTGGTTGACACCTCAATGAGTTTTTCTCCTTCTAGGTTCATAACCGCCTAGTAAACAGACTTCTGGTTATTTCATGCTCATCTTCAATACTAGCTATAAACTATGCACTTTTGAGGTTAGTTAATTGTGAAGTAATCATTTTATAAATAAAATCAAGATTCTTACTTTACAGTATCTGGTATCCTCTGCCTTCTTCTTGAACTCGTCACCCAGTTTAAAAATGTATTCTTGTACACCAACCACAGTCTCTAGCAGAAAGACCACGCTGTCACCCTTTTGGGAAATGGTGATGGTTGGTTTAACAATTTGTATAACAGCTTTCATTTCATCTGCAACACCTGCAATAACCAATGGTCAGTCAAAATACATTTGAATCATAGGCACAAATGCCACAAAAGTAAAAAAAAATTGAAGAAGAGCAGATCTTACCAACTCTGTTCATGTAGTCTTCAAAGTTTTCTGAACTAGCAAGCTTCCAAGATCCAATGAATTGATTCATTTTTTTGTTTAAGGTCTAGTTCTATTTGCTTGCAACAAAAGTATGTATTCACTTTTGCAAGCTGTTCCTGCTTTTTCAATAGGTACACTGAATTAAGATTATTTATACACTATGTGAGGGGAGGAGTTTTATTACAAGTTGCAGGTACTAATTTGTTTGTAAAATTATGCAAACAGAAATTTTATGTTTATTGCCAAGGATGTCTATTAAGATTTTTGCTGTGATATAAAATAAAATATTCAGAAACTATTCTCGAGGTATCTTTCAGCACCATTATGTATTATAATAATATAGGATGTGTCTGAACAATGAGACACTGACTGTATTCTTCAGTTCACAAGACATATATAAAATATATTAAAGGTTCTTTTAGATGCAAAGTCAAATATTTCACATCTTTTTTATTTTATTTTATACATATATGATACAGCTTACAAAAATCAAAGAGCAAATATCTCAAAATGCTAGGATATTTCAGTGTATGATTTATGCACTTAGTCCTTGGTCAGGGCTCCTTTTAGCAAAAATTACTGCCACAAGGTGGCATAACATGGGGGCAATCAGCCTGCGGCACTACTGAGGAGTTATTGAAGATTAGGTCAGTTGTTTCTCATCATCTTCTGGACAATAGCCCATAGATTCTCTATGGTATTCAAGTCAGGTGAGTTGGCCTGGCAATCAAGCACAGTAATTTAGTGGTGGTTTTAGCAATTGCTAAGTCCTGCTGGAAAAGGAAATTTGTCTCTTGATGCACTGACTTTAGTCTTACTACATGCTTTGTGAAGCTCTCTAGAGTTCGTGAATTGGCACTTGTATAATAATCTTAAGGTTGTGGTCATTCCTTTCCAGTCAACCTTCTATGAGCATACTTTGATACAGCACTCTGCAAACAGCCAGATCTTATAGCGATTAACTTTTGGTGGCTTACCTCCTCATGAAGGGTGTCAATTATCATATTGTGTCTGGTCAAGTAAGCGGTTTCTTCCCCATAATTATTGTTGTGTGTACTGAACTAGACCAATAAATACATGATGTGAATGAATAACACTAATTTACTTAAACTCAAGAGATATATGCTGTAATTATGTAAATGAAAAAAAAAATGAAGGCTTGAAATATTTTTATGTTTTTTATATATACTTTACGTGTAGTGAATATCAACAATTGAGATGTTCACCTTTTGAATTAAATTATAAAAAAAGAAATGTTCTGTATTTGTGCATATAAAAAGTAAACTGAAAGTATACCTGTGTATTTCTACTTAAAAGTTAAAAATAAAACCTACTGTAAATATGAACAATTTGGAGTTTTTACTATTCCTGTACCTAAAATATACCCAGAACCAAGCTTCTAGTGGTAGAAAAATATAATAGCGGTTCAACTTATAAGGAGTTTCAATCCAACTTATTCTCAATCAGAAGATCTAAAAATCAGATAGATGAATCACAAAATTATTTAAATATAAAGTAGTATATCTAATGATAAGACTGATTATTACAATCATCTACAGTAGTTCTCTCCTTAGGAAAATGGGTTAGCGATTCTGGCCTGTGAGAAAATGAACACATCTTAAAAAAAATTTTAATGCAACAGCAGGGTCATGCTAGATCTGTACCAAGTTTAAAGTATTCTCACAGGCTCTCTCCAAGTACATTGTGCAATTGTTGTTTCACAATCGACCTGCTTGAATTTTACAGTTGTAAAATTATTTGCAAATTGACTTCAGGGAGGACTTGTTTGGTGCAATGCAATAGGTGATTTGTTTAGGAATGTGGATTTATTGTGGGGAAACAATAAAATATATTATATAATAGTGCAAATGCACTTTTTATTTAAACAGTTTTCTTTGCATACTTTTGTGTTTTGCAAATCAGCTTTCTTGGAAAGTACCAAGAGAACACCAATGTCCCAAATGTACATAATTATTAAGGGTGTACTTGGTATTGCCCCTTTTTACCCGGCCTTAAAATATTAATCTCAGTGATGAACAGTTATTGACCAACTTTACATGCTAATGCTGTATTTCTTTTACATTTCTTTATTGAGTCTGTTTATTTTTTTACAAGGTTTACAATTAACAGAAAAAAATTAATATATATGAAAAATTTTATATATACTGTATATATACAGTATATCTATATAGTCTTATGATTTTTGAACAGTGTTTCAGACTGCAGCTCATTAAAAGAAAAGTTACAGATGAGAGATTTTTATTTTGTTTTTTTAATCCTCTCAAAGATGTGCACTGCCACGGTATCCATGTGTTTTAACGTCTGCAATATTGGAGAAAAAAGATCAAGATTCTTACAAAATGCTTCTGAATGTTTTTTCTAACTATGAGCGAAAAGCAATAAAAAGCGATTCCTACCCTGATCGGTTTCTTGTCCTTAATCTCAGACAGTGTTTTTTTTTTTTTTTTGCTTTGTTTTGTTTTGTTTGTTTCTTTCTAGGTTCATAAGCACCTAGCAAACAATGGTATAGTTATATCCTGCTTATCATCAATGGTAACCATACTTAAATAAATAAATAATTAAGTCATCTAGTAATGGCAAATTAGCACTGGTCATACTTATTAAACTGTAAATTGCACATTTAGCAACTCTGTTCATGTAGTGTTAAAAGTTTTCTGAACTAACAAGCAACCAAGTTCCAAAGAATTTATCCATTTTTATCAAAGATTTAGTTCTATTTGGTTGGCACTGAAAGTATGTATTTGCTCTTACAAGCTGTCTCTGCTTCTTTAATATGTACACCGTAAAACGATTATCTGTATACTATATGAGGGGAGAGATTTATTGCAGGTTCCAGGCAACTAATTTGTAAGATCATGCAAACATTATTGCCAACGGTGACTCTTGGGATTCTTGCTGAGATGTAAAATAAAATAGTACTGTTTAAAGTAACAATTCAACAACTGGTTGCACCACAAATACCTGATTATTTGAGGTATGTCTTCAGCTTAAACAAAGTGCATCATCCTTCAGCACACTTGTATATTATTACAATATATGATTTATCTGAACAATGTTACTGACTGTCCTCTATATTTATTGGCATGACCAACACATGCAGCATACAAATACCCATACCTACATAAACTGTACATGGCATGTCAAAAAATTTGATTACCATGAAAAAGTTTTTTTTTTCTTTTACAGTTTAATTTAAAAAGTAAAACTCTCAACAAGTCCAATGCAAGTACAGGTGGCCCCAATCAGAGATATGGTAAAAACATTCAGAGTGGCCAATACAACAGTTAGAAATGTTATATTTAAAAATATTTTAAATATAAAGGTGTGTGTTTGCAAGCTTCAAGGCTTTATGTTAATTACTGTATATATACAGTTGCCATGCCAGAATGTAATAGCTACTAGATGCCTGCATCCTTTCTATCTATCTGATGTGGAAATTTTGGCTTTCCTAAGCTTTTATCTTGTAGTATTACTATCCTGTTCTAATCTGTAAATCTGTGGAAATAGTTACAGCTGATGTATATTAGCATTTTCTCTATTTCACAATCAAATAATATGTATCTTTTGGGCAAAGAACATTTCATAAACTACAAACTATTTCATAAAACATTTTTTTTTCTCTCCAGGTTTTGGATTAGGTAGAGAGATAAGAAAGTAAGTTGTATTCAAGTTTTTTTTTTTTTTTTTTTTTGGATTGCGAAGTGGTGATGGATGGTTTTTGAATCAGTTTGTGGGATTTAATAGTTTGTTTTTGTATTTACTTACCCCTGTAGCAATGGCTTGTTTGTTTAACTGTATTTTAGTCAATGGATGACTGATGACTATGACTATATATTACATAGTTCTGCTAATGTGCTTGTTATTAAAGGAAACCCCCATCCTGTTTCATTCCTACTCTAGATTAGTGCTCCCAGCCCTGGTCTGGATGACCCCCAGCTTGCACAATTTAGTATTTCCCTTGCTCTATCACTCCCAATTTAACTTAGAAAAAGCTGATTATTTAAACCAGGTGTGCTTAGACATACAATATGTATACATTATAATTCAAAATTTGTCCCTGATGAGCAATCCGAGGGTGATGGTGGCAAGGTAAAACTCCCTCAGATGACAATAGGAAGGAACATTAAGAGGAACCAGACCCAGCAAGGAATCCATTCTCATTTTGTTGATTATCAGATAGCCGGGAGAAAGAGAGAGAGAGAGAGAGAGAGAGAGAGAGAGAGAGAGAGAGAGAGAGAAGTTGGTATGGTCACAGTCTCATAACAGATAAGGTGAATGTATATTTAATCCAAGTACAGACTCTAGAAGGACTAAAACTAACAGGAGCCTAACTAAAAGAGAGCACCAGAATTAAACACAGACATGAGGGCTCCCTGGAAGTAAAGCAACCAGTCACTTCACCGTCAACAACCCTGAGTGATCAATGAGTGTGAGAAGAGAGCATCCAAACATACCAGTTCAGATGGTTACCAACGATCCCAAAGTGTTTCGACCCTTAACCATAACACTTTCCAGTTGGTGGGTCAGTAGTGGTGGCCAGCCACTACTCACTCCCTTCTGGCTGCCAGCTCAACTCCTCCCTCCTACTCCAAATCCAACAGTAGGCTCTCTCTACTGCCTCCCCCAGCCTTCGCACTGCCTTCTTTCTCTCAGTCCCCCTCAATCCAATGTTTGTTATCAGCTTCCATACTGATTGGGCTGGAAAGCCCCTGCATCCCATCTCGACTGGATACAACCACATCTGCCAACCTTTGTCCCTGCAATTCCACACCAATTCCCATATTGGTGTGGAATTGCCATTTAGCGTTCTTTCTTCCTTTCAAACGCCTCCTCCCACCCCTCTTCCCACAGCAATGTAAGCTCCCCTAGGATAATCTTCTTTCCTTCCATAGAGAAAAGGACAGCGTCCAGTCTTAAAGTAGTGTGGACAACATCTGGGAACCGGAGCCTCTTTTTCAGGTCTACCCTAAGCACCCATGCTCTAGCAGACTGCAAGAGACTTGACCTGGTTTTATTGGGCCCTGGTGGTCTCGTCCCCTCCTTGACGAATGTTATTCCTGGTGGCGACTTGCTCTTATGTTGACATTTCCTGATCCTCTCCTGCTCTAGGATGTCAGGTAGCACAGTCAGTACTTTGTCATGGCGCCATCTGTATCTGCCCTGGGTCAGCACAGTTTTGAGTGTCATAAACGGCCCTAAGCAAGAATGAGATCCGGTAAGACTCAAGCCTCCATAGGTCAGCCCATGTCACCTTTCTCTTGGGGAGATCCAAGCCCCCTGGGATCCTAGCCTCACAACCTTTGCTTTCCTCCACTCTTCCTCTAGGCCCCTTATTTCTGCCTGGATCATGGCGCTTCTTTCCACAGCGTTGGCTTTCCCCCACTTATGGAAATGGGTCGTTCCAAGACCTTGCCTTCCTGTGCATGATGCTCCAATGATGTCTTTGAGCTCCAAGCTCCCTTCTGCTATGGCCAGAGTTGCTGAGACCTCCCACTTCCGTCCTGACCTGGTTTTTATTCCAGCTTCTCTGACCTTGCCGTCTCTTAAGTCCCCGAGGGTCATCACCACCCTGCACTTGGCTACTTGGAACTCCTCAACCAGAGAAGAGAGGGGTAGTTGTAATTGCTCTGATCTGATGTACAGCCCGACTGACATGAAGCCTGGAGGGATATCCAACCACCTTCTGAGGTGGGAGTTGATCTTACGTTCCACTCCTTCCACTACTGTAAGTGGAACCTCATACACAGTCATAAGCCACATCAGTCTGGGGAGCAGGCCATGTTGATAAAGCCATGCTTTAAACATAAACAATTAAACTAT
This sequence comes from Clarias macrocephalus, assembly GCA_011419295.1. Lineage (NCBI taxonomy): Eukaryota > Metazoa > Chordata > Actinopteri > Siluriformes > Clariidae > Clarias > Clarias macrocephalus. Next base: position 18,905 of record JAAGKR010008980.1, on the reverse strand, counting down.
GTGCATGAGTCCCCTAGATCTACAACCTTACCTAATACAAATCTATTTCTAGACTTGGCTAAATAAATAGGTCCCCAGTGCAGGCACTGAGACTGTGTCTAGGTCTTGAACATTAATTGGAAGGCTAACCTGTATCTTCAGGGTTTTGTAAGAAAAAAGCTCTTTCTTCCCCCTGCTGTAGTTTTCGCAATATGAGGCACTGACAAGCAGCCTGCACCCTTCGATCAATTTAGGTGTGGTGATGAGATGATGATCTGAGATAACTTCAGAGATATTCTATATTCTTTCTGCCATGGTTCTAATGTGCTGTGGCCTATTTCAATGCTTTCCCAGTAAGTATGTTGATGAGCTGACATATTTCTCCATGTGTAAGGAAATTAGGTGACTGACAGCAGGATTTGCCTATCAGTGATCAGTATTCTTAGACTGATAGCTGGATTGGCCTATCCGTGATCAGTATCCTTAATATAAGGGCTGATTGGTCGTTGCTCCGGGTGCGTCACGTCCGACTTTCCCCTTTGGTGACCATGATTTTGGTGGCTACAGGCCGTTCATCCTGATGTCAGTGTGTTTAAGGCGCTGTTGTAGTGGATCTAATGACTGTTTGTCTCTCAGGTGTGCTTCCCTGTGCTCCATTGTGCTATCAGTGAGCTGGTCGATAGATCTGTGCCTGTACATTTTTTTTATTCGGTGTGATACCCTGACGGATTCTCCCTCTCGTTTCATCTCAGTTTATTCTGTTTGGTATTGTGTTTACTGCTGTCCTCCGCTTTGCGCTATTAGCGGTCTGCTCCGGATCCTGCTGTCCTGTTGTGGATGCTGTCGTGCAGACGCCACCTTTGTTATCAAAAAGGGGACTGCTTGTCTGATTCCTAAGGTGTTCGGTGGCTGTTTTACTTTGTGTACCTGTATGGAGTATACAATCTCCTTGCATTAAAAGAAGAATACCTGCTCTTTCTTTTTCTTTTTTTCTGAGTGATTTAGTTTTTTTTTGTGTTTTCTTTTCTTTTGGTCATACTTTTGTATGAGTAACATTGGCTTTATTTGATTTTCTTCTTTTTGGTCATATCATTATATATTTACACCCAATTATCTTGTTATTTTTTTCCCTATTAATGTCATTTGCTTTCTATATTTATTTGATTCTATGTACTTTATAAGTTTGGAATTCATTTGCTCTTTTTTTTTTTAGTTTCATGTGGTAGTGACTGACACCTATCCCCGTCTGGGGTTGTCTACCAGTAGTTTTTATTATTTATATTGTATGCGGAGTTAATTGTTCATTTCTTTTTGGTTTATTGCAGGAGCTGGGGTCCCACGGGTGAATGGATCTTCCCCCTTGCGGTGGTGGTTCTTCTTTATTGTGGGGTATGCACCATTTCGAGTGTGTGGTAGTGTGATCTGAGTGCACCTTGTGTGTGGATGAGTGTTTTTCTAAAACCAGACTCCATTTGTCCCCTGCCATTGGATGCCTCAGCCCTGCTGGTATTTATATTTATTATTTTTTTTTTTTATTGAAAGTTGATTTTTGTTAGTATCCATATTTATTTTTGTAAGTATATTGTTTTTATTCAAAGTGTGGGTCTTCTGTGGTGCTTTTGACTCCGTACGGTCCATTTTAGAAGTCTTTATCATAGCTGTAATAAAACATTTGTATTTTTATTTCACCCATGTCTCTTGCCTTCTTATTTGAGAGAATCAAAAAAGTACTGTTGTGTCTTACATTGTTGTGTCTGTCATGTACCTCTTTGTTTGCACATTTGCACGTGCACTTTGTCTATTGTGTATCTTTGTATAATATTGATAGTTCTTCTTTTAGAGTAACTTAATGTAAAATGTATGTTGTAAGTTTATATTGTTGCATGTATGTAGCACCCTGGTCCTGGAGGAACGTTGTTTTGTTTCACTGTGTACTAACTGTATATGGTTGGAATGACAATAAAAGCCGACTTGACTTGACTTGACTTGACTTGGGCCACCCCAGACACTTGCTCTGCTGTAATTAGAGTAGCTTGAACCTTTTTCTTGTTTTTCTTGGTCAGTTCTTCAAGCTGTAACTGAGCTAGTTTCCATTGTAGCTCTTTCTCTTGAGCTTTCAACTTCTGCTCATTTTTCCTGTACCGTTCAACAGCATGTGAGACGTGATCACAGAACTCCTTGTGTGATTTTGAGGTTAAACCGACCACATCTTCCAGTTTGCTTTTTACAGGCTGAGGCATGGCATTTACTATAGTTTGTCTAAACAGCGTAGACAACAAGGCATCTGCTTCAGGATCACTTTCTGTCTCTTGCTTCCACTTCTTTAACTGTCTCTGAATGTACAGAGTTGGGTTCCCTGTTTCGTCCAGCTGATCACCCTTTAATGCCTTAGGGTCAACTCTAGTTGGATACTCTGCAC
>JAAGKR010008980.1:2548-15827 GCA_011419295.1 Clarias macrocephalus | reverse complement strand
AAGCTGTAACTGAGCTAGTTTCCGTTGTAGCTCTTTCTCTTGAGCTTTCAACTTCTGCTCATTTTTCCTGTACCGTTCAACAGCATGTGAGACGTGATCACAGAACTCCTTGTGTGATTTTGAGGTTAAACCGACCACAACTTCCAGTTTGCTTTTTACAGGCTGAGGCATGGCATTTACTATAGTTTGTCTAAACAGCGTAGACAACAAGGCATCTGCTTCAGGATCACTTTCTGTCTCTTGCTTCCACTTCTTTAACTGTCTCTGAATGTACAGAGTTGGGTTCCCTGTTTCGTCCAGCTGATCACCCTTTAATGCCTTAGGGTCAACTCTAGTTGGATACTCTGCACGTAAGGCCTGCCACACAGCAGGGCGGAAAGCATCAAAGACAGTTCCATCCATATGGTATGTATCTACAGCCTCACTCATGTCAGACGCCTGGAGAACTTCCTGCATCTTTCCTCCCCCAAAATCTTTGCCAAAAGAGCTTTCATATCTCCAACCGAGTACAGCTTGGATGAGGTCTCCTCTTCTAAGACCTTAATCCATTTCCCTGCACCCTCGTCAATGTTAGGGAGGCAGTTGGAAGTCCCTCGAGATCTTGAGTTGCCCATTTTCCATATTGTCCCCGTGCACCTTTAATTAAAATTGGGAATTGTGGAGCTTCTTCCTTCCCATACAACTTTTTCACTCTCTGGAGATCTGCTCTTACTTCCTTATAACAATCTAACGGTGTGCTCTCTTCTCTCTCCAACCACTTATCCTGTCTCTTTCTTGACTTCACACCCGGCTCTCTATAATCCGCATCAAGATCTACATGACCTTCCATCTGCATTTCTCCCGAAACTTTTGACCTTCTGTCTGCACATATGGGGGAGGGGTAACTAACGCTTCCCCTCTGGTATTCTGTGCCTCACTGTCTGCCTTTTTAGATGTTTTCCTCACTTGCTTTTTCTTTCTTGACAACTCCTCTTCTTCTTTCTTAAACATTGCCAGGACCTTTCTCTCTCCTCTGCTGTCTTTTCGACTCTCGCTGGACACGCTTTTTCTCTCTAGCCGCAGTCTTGTAATTTTTTTTTTTACCAAAGTTTCCATTTCCCCACACAATCCCAAATCGAATGTCCCCTCCTTTGGCCATGTTGTAATCATATCTTTAGTTCTCTTTTGCCATTTACTTGAGATTTTAGTTATGAGATCTCCACACAATGGATGCTTTAACACCAATATCTCCACAGGAGAGGCTGCCATTATGCTTTATAGCCTTCTGTCCCCAAATACCAAGATATTCCTGTATTATTTTATGCTAATGCACTTACTTAGTGACTAAATTTACTTACAGCAACGTACAATATTATATAATCACCTAAACATCCACCTTCATTAACAAGACCCACTTGTCTTGTTAATGATAGCCACTCTTTAATATACAATGTTTCACTATTTTTCTATTAGTACTTGCCAAAAAGCACAGTATTTTTATACACAGTGAATATTATCTTGCCATAACCGATGAATGCCACAGTATTAATATTGGGTTCACACACGTTCACCACACATTCGCCACGCCACACGGTCTCTTTATTTATAGGCTTATACGTTCATACTATGTCCCTTATTTCCTGGAAATTAGGGCTAATTCATGCACACTTTGTCTCTGGTCCTAATCAGGGCTCATTCAAGCATACTTGTCCCTTTATTTAATTTTATTTATTTATTTATTCCTATAAGGGCTCATTCACACACACGTCTCCGGTCTGGCAGCAGCCGACCCCCCCTCTGGTGGATTGCACACACAACTCCCTCTGGAATTCAGGCCTGTTCACTGGACACGGAGCTTATGGTATCACTCAGCCAGATTCTCTCTCTCACTCCCACTCAGACACACACACACTTAGACACACATAGAGCTCTCATTCACTCAGACAATATCAGACAGCATTAGACAGTACAACATCAATTAGACACAAACAATGCAATTGCATACAACTCAATGGCACACAAGCGGTGCTGCTCATAAAAAATTGACATACAACTGTATGTTCCACATTAAGAGATATTTATAAAAAAGCCACAAGCTCATACTATAGGGTTTAGGTGGCTACACAATTCTTTTGACATACCTAAGTACGTTCCTCATAAAAAGGGTATATATTTTAACCACTGCGGATCCTCACACAAGCAGTATTACTAATTAAGCGCAATTCCCTATTAACCTACTCCCCTGCCATACATCTAGACCCTCTTGACAATGAGTACAAATTAATACAGCGTCTATTTACCGATATGTATTGCTATCTATCAAAGTCCTCTTAGGAACACAAATAGACCTTCAAATGCGCTTCCTCATACTCATCTGTTATTACAAAACAGACCAATGCAATGCTTATTTTACCAGTTACTATTTAAATACCATCATTCAACAGTTAGTAAGCTGATGCAAAGCCAATTCAAAAATGACTTCATTCGGAGAGGTCTTTATCAGGTGTCCGTTCCACCACAGGTTTTCCCAGCAAACAACACTAACTAAGTATATAAGCAAAAGTTGCTTACCTTTTAGGTGGCCACCTGTTTGTGCTGCCTGCCAAGGATGCCCACGGTGATCAGCCACACCTTTGCCCTTTTGCCAACCCTGCTCAAAGTGCCAAGATGTTGTAGAAATTAATTGAAGACTCAGGCTTTGATTTCAGAAGGTTACAACTTTATTGGTTGATCAACAAAGGCGGGAGGTCTGCGGAACGCACCACGACTCCTGACGGCTTCTTGCTTAAATACTGATCCTGAACAAAAGCGGCCAGTCTTCCCGCGCTGATCTTACATTCAACATCTGGGTTTCATTAAATTTCCTCGTTCTAGGTGCCTTGATGTATAGATCAGATTTCTTAAACAGGCACATTCCAAGAGGCCTATATGCTCAGCCCCTCACGCAGGTCTCTCATTATTTCAAGCTGGGGTATCTTTTATTTCTTAAGAGTGAGTAAAGACACATAAAATCAAATAAAAATGTGTTCCATAATGGCAACAGTGGCAAGGAAAAACTCCATGAGATGGCAATCAGAAGAAACCTTGAGAGGAACCAGACTCAACAGGATGATAACAGATAACAGAAATTGTATAACATCATGTGTGTTATGCAGCTGAAAGTTCGATATAACAGAAGTTATTTAAATTAACACAAAGTCCAGTTCAGTTCAGGGATGAGTCAGCAGGTGCAGAGTGCAGATGGGGGTCTGGATCACTGGGAGCTCAGGAGCAGCATGTGTAGATCCAAACCAACATGAAGAGGAATCCAGTTGGAGCAGGTCCTTCTCTGGATGCCTCAGGATCCTCGCAGGGTTGGCCTTTGTCTACTGAAGCTGGCACAATCTCCAGATGCCTCGGGATGGGTAGAGAAATAAAGAACAGGTGAAAAGAATTAGCGCAGCTGCCATTCAGGATAGATGTACTGGAGTATGAGGTAGAGAAATAAATTATGTGTGTGCCAGATTAAAGAGATGCGTCTTGAGTCTACTTTTAAATTGGGAAACTGTGTCTGAGCCCCGAACACTGTCAGGAAGACTATTCCAAAGCTTTGGAGCTAAATATGAAAATGCCCCGCCTCCTTTTGTGGATTTTGATATTCTGGGAACTACCAGTAGTCTGGAGTTTTCTGATCTTAAGGAACGTGGTGGATTGTACCGTATCAGAAGACAGGTTAGGTATGTGGGAGCTACAGTAGACCGTTTAGAGCCTTGTACGTAAGTAATGTTATTTCGTAATTAATTCTAAACTGAACAGGTAGGCAGTGCAGGTGTAACGGTTACTGCTTGCGGGACGAAGGAGTGGCATGATTGCAGAGGTGAAGGTGATCAAGAGGGTTTATTGAGGACACAAAACAGGGAACCAAAAGAACAGACATGAACTTTAACCCAGAATGAACTAAACATGGAGCTACACTGAACCAGACATTACAAACTGACAGAGACAGACAGACTAGGAGACAGACCGACTAGGAGAACATGGAGCTAGGAAGAACATGGAGCTAGGAAGAACATGGAGCTAGGAAGAACATGGAGCTAGGAAGAACATGGAGCTAGGGAGAACACGGAGCCAGGGAGAACACGGAGCCAGGGAGAACACGGAGCCAGGGAGAACACGGAGAACTAGGAAATCACAGAGAACTAGACAAAGACAGAACCAGAAGAACAACAAACCGTAACCCAGAACAAACAGTAACCCAACACGAACAGATGCAAGACAAGACTACACAGAACTCAGGAACATTTATAACCAAACTAATTAGCAACCTCAGTTCAGGTGAGCGCCACCTCACCTGACTGAGGTGCATTCTGGGACATGGAGTCCACCAAAACTACAAATGAACACAAAACACAAAATGGAGTCTGTGGGCGATTTGGCGCCCTCTAGGGGTGATCCCTGACAGCAGGGATGATAATATTGGGGTTATATGATCATATTTTCTAGATCTAGTGAGAACCCTGGCGGCTGCATTTTGGACTAACTGTAGCTTGTTAATTGCGGATGCAGGACAGCCACTCAGTAATGCATTACAGTAGTCCAGTCTGGAGGTCATGAATGCATGAACCAGCTTTTCTGCATCAGATACAGATAAAATGTTCCTAAGCTTGGCAATATTTCTAAGGTGGAAAAAGGATGTTTTTGTGATGTTGGAGATATGATTTTCAAAGGATAAGTTACTGTCTAATATTACACCCAGGTCTTTCACTGTCGAGCTGGTGGTAACAGTACATCCTTCTAAACGCAGGCGGAATTGTGAGAGCTGGTGTGAACTGGTTTTAATGCAATTTTAATGCCTGTCGCTGAATACCAGTGTGATTTTGTAAGCGATCTATGAGAATATTAAGATCTATAGTGTCGAATGCAGCACTAAGATCAAGTAGGACGAGTATCGAGATGCAGCCTTGGTCCGAAGCTAAAAACAAGTCATTTGTAATTTTAACTAGTGCAGTTTCTGTACTATGATGGGGCCTGAAACCTGACCAAAATTCTTTGAGGAGAATGTGTGGGGTGTGTGGGGTGTGTGGGGTGTGTGGGGTTTGGCAACCAACTGACAGTGGGGCTGAAACCTGGATCCTCAGATCCCCAAATCCTCAAATCAACAACTTAGAGCATTTGTCTGCCTAGATCACCACTCCCCTGAAATTCTAAGTTGAAAAATAATGAATATAATAAAAATGTATTGTACAAAAAATAAGAATAAAATATGCAAATGCAAAAAAAGAATAAAATATACAGAAAATTACATTAATATATCCAAGTGAAACTTAAAAACTAGAAATATAGAGATGAATAATAATAATAATAATAATAATAATAATAATAATAATAATAATAATAATAACGTATGTATCTATGGATGTCAGCAGCAGTTATGAGTGTCCTAACATAAAGTGCAGAGTATCCATTTCCATGATTGTTTCATGTGCAAAGCAAAAAAAATTGAGCAACAGGATGAGAGAATTGAAAACAGCAAATTCTAGTGAAATCGTAAGATGATCAGGGCAAACAGGATGCACGTACAATCAGTCAACAAGCCTTGGCTTAAAAAAAGATAACAGTTTTTGATTTTTAACACATTTGCAAAATTTGCTGATTAAATCAAATCTTCAAATCTTTAAAGTATGTGATGATTAACACAAAACCAGAGAGATTGTGTAATCTCATAAATTCTTGAAGGCAAGTATTGAATATTAAATATTAAGAATTTTTATTAGAATAGAATAGAATAGAATAGAATAGAATAGAATAGAATAGAATTCTAGAATCATTATTGTCATTGGGACATGTGGGATGTCCACGAAATTAGGTGCTTTATACATATTACACATGATACACAAATGACACTTTATGCACTTAACATAAATTATGCGAGAAACATTTATACTATTCAGTCAGTAGTTATACTGCGCCTATAATCCATCTTAATAGTTTCATCGTTGTTCACATTCATTTAATCATTTTCAGTTACAGCTTTACGGCTGCACTTTACTGTTACCTGTAACTATAGAAGCCACGCCCCTTCACGTTAACTCGCCTTCATCATCATTTGCGATTCAGAAGTATAGGCGTGTCTTCAGGACATGTTTGTACTGCCTGACTGGAGGATGTGGTTATATTGGGAGGTGTGTAGATTGATGATTATCTAAATAGTCATTTAAATAAAGGCTTGTATAAGATGAGACAGGAAAACCTGATTTGAACAATTTCATCTTGGAGGGAGAAGAGAGCCGAGCTTCATAAACCAGCTGAGGACATGAAGACGAGTCGTGTGTGTTTGGTCCTGGGCTTCGTCCTGATCATGATGCTTTACTCAGACGCTCAGCGTGAGTTTATTACACACTTTTTGTGTAGCAACAATAAATGTATAAAGAAAGTAGTAGTAGTAATAATAATAATAATATTTGAAAGTGTACCAGTGAGTTGATAATTTTTAAATAAATAATTCACCATTCAGCAAAAAGTCACCTTTAGTACTACTTTTTCAGCAGTTTGACTTTATGAAATCATTCTCAGTGTATATAATTTAAAGCAGCACTGATTTTTTTGAGGGTACTGTGCAAAACCTAAAAAATGTCCGATGTGTGTATTACTTTAGAACTGTATAACATTCCTAATCGCATTTGATTTTTAGAGTAACATTTCTGTATTGTTGTGTAATCTGAGTGTCTCACCCCCCCCCCCCCCTCTCTCAGCATATGCTCCTAATCCCGTCCCGTGCTGTTTCAAGTTTTTTGAAGGTAAAATTCATTTTCATGAGATCAAGAAGGTGGAACATACAAACTCACAGTGTAATGAGCACGGCTTTGTGTGAGTCTCTGCTCTTAAACATTAATTGCATTGTTACTGTTACATTATGCAGTTATAGTTTAATATGAAACTCATCCACTCTCTCTCTGTGTGTGTGTGTGTGTGTGTGTGTGTGTGTGTGTGTGTGTGTGTGTGTGTGTGTGTGTGTGTGTGTGTTTCAGTGTTACAGTGGGTAGATCTCCTGGCATCTGTGTTCGCAAAAACCCCTGGGGGAAAAAAAATAATTGAACTGAAAAATCCAGCTTGAATAAGACAGAAATTCCAACTAATAATAATTTTAATGTAACACTTTCTGCTACATTTCTGATTTTTTTCTGGGTGATTTTTTCATATCAAAGTAATTGATGCTTATTCTAGTTAATAAACAAATAAAATAAAGCTCACTGAGTCAATCACATGATTTCATACTGTATATGTAAAACATATTAGCGCTCCGTGTTGATTCCAGTGATTCTCAGGCCTGGCCCAGGAGGATCCACTTTCCTGCACAGGTTGTTTACTCGGCTACAACCAGACGTGGCAGAAGTAAAAACTCAATACTCAGAAATAAGTAAAAGTACTTGCCTAAAAATATATTCCACTAACAGTAGAGTCATCACTTATATATACTGTATATGTGTGTGTATGTGTGTGGGTCCGGGTTTAATTCCCGGCCTGGTTCGATTCCCGTCTCTGTGTGCATGGAGTTTGCATGTTCTCCCAGTGCTTGGTGGGTTTCCTCCGGGTAATCCGGTTTCCATCCACAGTCCAAAGACATGTAGGTTGGGTTAATTGCCGTTCCCAAATTGCGTGTAGTGTGTGAATGCGTGTGTATGTGTGTGTGCCCTGCGATGGACCCCGCCCTCGTGCCCCAAGTATACTGGGATAGGCTCCAGGCCCCACGACCCCCCAGTATAAAACATGAGTAAGTAAGTGAGATATTAAACCTCAATAAACCTTAATTTATGAATCCTCTTGACTCCCTTTTTTCTTGCTGCTGTGCTTGATATCATAAAGTCACTTCAGTTGGCTGACACAAACAAGTTTTGAACAAGTTCGTATACCGAGGTTTCACTGTCTTTCACTAAGAAACTGATTTTCCTGAAAATCTATAACCTAGTTACAGATTGATACTGATTGAGATTGATAATGTTAAGATTTGACATTAATTGAACAAATGGCAGGTCGGATTGTTATCGTCTTTCATTACTTCAGTAGCTTAACTAGCTAGTTGCTATGATGGCTAATGTTATCTTGTAGAATGCAAGTAGTCAAAGCAATGAAACATGGGCGAACTGCAAGCAAACCGAATACCGAAGGATGCATTAACACATTATAATTATGGGTGTGAAACACAAAATAAACATCTAAGAGTTCACAAATTTGTTGACTAGTTAGGTAGTGCACTACAGATCTGGCCATTAAGAAAAGGGATCTCTGCACTGCTGCGGCAGCTCACGGGAAGCTGTGAAAATGACGTTCATTACCTGTAGGGGGCAGTCATGTTTCAATCCGAGGTATTGTGTGTCTACTGAAGCCGAAAATGTGTTAATCTCTCTTAGGCGCCCACTGACAGCAAGAGACAGAGCTCATAAACGTGACGCGCTCAAACTGTAAACACTGATATTCATTTATTCTTCATTTTCTTCTCTCCTTCAATGATGATTCTTCTTTGACTGCACTTTCTCCATTCAGTAATATTATCATAAGTAGTAGTGCTGTGAAGTTATGATTATAACTATTATTAATATTATTGTAACACACCCGTGTGTGTGCAAAAATACGAAGTACAATAAAGAATACAAAAGTGTATGAAAAGTTAGCCATAAACAATATTGTTTTATTGTGTATATGCGCTTTAAATATACACTAAACAATAAACACTGGCTACTGCAAAGTGAAAGTAAGTTGCACGTGAACGCTTTTTGATCAAAAGGCTGATAAACACATGTGCAGATATGAGCAGATTTATCGATAAAACTGCAGACATACGCCACCAGAAATGCAACAAACACAAAAATATATGCTAATCCATTTATTATTATTATTATTATTATCAGAAGTAGTCGACTCTAAAAAATGCTGGGTTTCTGTAAACACATCTTTGGGTTGTGGGTCAAAATTCTGGGTTATTTCGGTACTTTAATCACACTGTTGGGTTGCTTTTGCTTTGAATACTAAAAGTGCTACATGATTAAACTCAATACAAAAAACGGAAAAAGAAAATGTCTCTGTTTCCTCTCTAGAGCTTTTGCCTGCATCACAATGAACTGAAGCTCAGCACGTCTTCCTTCCTGGTTTGAATCTGTAATATTTAAGTGAAATATATTTCGCATACTGTATATGATTAAATATTACTTTTTATTTATGGGTGTATTATGTTTGATCTGCATTATTGCAAGACGTGACGACTTTCTGGGGGAGTTTGTCTGCATTTTTATCGATAAATCACACGCGTTTATCAGCTTATTAATCAAAACGCTGCCTTTTGTAAAGTGAAAGTACGAGCCGCGGGTTCACGCACGCTGATGAACAGCTTTATTTCAGTCATAAATTCACAATCACATTCCAGCTATTATTTCCAGCTGTGGTCAAATAATGGATGAAATAATTATTCAATGCTGCACACAAACAGTTAAAAAGCCAGATGATGATTATTATAAAAAGCCTGAAGCACTTCGTGTGCATATAAGAATATTTACTTAAAAATATTGCTATTTTTTGTTCATTCATGCCTTCTGATGGTGCTCAATGTCGACACGTTTTTACGTTTTAACAAAGACATGTTGACATATTCACGAATCTGGACATTTGCATTGTTAACACTCACGTAGTCTACTATCAGGAACTGTAATTAATTTTAAGACCATTTAAACCGAGTCATTGTCATGTCTTTCATTGTTTTGTCCCAGTTAAGAAATTACAAAAACTATATAAGAAACTTTTTATTATGAATTTTAAAGCATGATTTTGTGCATCTCATTTCATCATTATGAAAGTAATATGAAGCACATATACACACATTCATCATAAAAGTTCTATTGTAAAACAAAATAAAATTCATGTTTGCTTCAGCATTGGAAACAATATTGTTTTAGACTAACTAATTATATACAATTCTTTGTTGTACTTGGTCTGGCTTTTAGATAAAGTCCTTCCATGCGGCATCTGGCCGATATTCGGTGAAGCACAACACATTTATTTAAATTCCCGAATGTTGCTTGTGGGATTTCCTGGCATGGCGCGCGGCGAATTGTGGTATTTCGCAGGAAAAAAGTGCACATTCTTAATGGCCACATCTGTATTTAGGTCACTTGAAAAAGAAGCCAGAGGATTCCGCCGCTCAGAAACCAAGTGAGGTATACACTTATCTAATGTACAGATACAGTACATGCAAATATGATTAAGTACAACGATAGAGTAGTTGTACTGCACTTTGCTACTTGCCATGTCTGTTCCCAACACAATGAATTAAATTAATTTGCCAACTAACAGATTTTTTATGAATAGAAGCTCATTTTGGTTTTGGTAGCTGTAGGTAAATGAATCAAGGGACTTGAATCTGAATAAGAGAAATCAGATATATAGGCACACAAGAAACCTTGATTAAATATATTACAATTTTTTATCTTTAAATCTGTAAAAAACAAAACCACAGAGTGTGTGTAAGCTTGTAAACTCTTGAATGTGTCATTCTGAAGCCCTTAGAGACTTTGTTCAATATTCTGAAGCTGGAGGTCAGAGATTATGTTTTTAAGGTGCATGACAAGGGCGATGAACCTACAGAAGATCAATCAGTTATTGTTTTCTAGATAAATCTTGATTACAGATCTTCATGTTTGCTCGGGTTGAGGGGCGGATGTGGTTAGAGGAGGTGTGTGTAGAGATATTTAGACGTATCGAGGGTGTGGGAAACGCTGAATAAACTGTTGTATAAAATACTACAGTAAAACCTGACTCAAGCAAATCTCATGTGTGGGAGAGAAGAAATTAAGGCTACACACACCTGCTGAGAGCATGAAGATGAGACGCGTGTGTTTGGTCCTGGCCTTGGTCCTGATCATGGCACTCTACTCGGGCGCTATGCGTGAGTTTACTACTTTACTGTGTAGGAACATTAACTGTAGAAATAATAATAATAATAATAATAATAATAATAATAATAATAATAATATTAATCTTTAATGCACATACATATGTACATTTATTTGGTATAATATTAGTTTTAAATAATAATGAATGTTTACTTTCATTAAAATAAATTACATTAAATAAAAGTTCAGGCCACCAATGAGTCTGTACATAATTTTTACGAGTGGAGCTCAGTTATGTATTTATTTATTTATTTATTTACATACCACAGATGTGCTTAAAAAGTAAAACAATAACACTTTTGAGTTCACCATTTGAAATATTTTTTTTATTATGATAATTTATGATTAACTTTGCTTTTTTTTTCTTTTTACTTTTCTGCATTAACTTCAGTCTAAAGCGGTTCTTTCTCTCTCCTATTCAGCACAGGCTCCTAATCCAATCTCGTGCTGTTTCAAGTTTTTTGAAGGCAAAATTCCTTCTCATAAGATCCAAAAGGTGGAAAGAATAAACTCAGATTGTAAAGAGCATGGCTTCATGTGAGTATCTGCTTTTAGACAGTAAATGCACACATGGAGTACTGTATTATTATCAAAAATAAAAAGTAAAATTTGGTCTGTTATTAGATGCTGAGGCTGATGCCCGTGTGTGTGGTTGTGTGTGTTTCAGTGTTACGATGGATAACTGGTCTGGTGTCTGCGTTCGGAGAAACCCTTGGCAATAAATGAATAATTTTGACACTGGATCTTTAATGACACAGGGATGCAAACACATAATGCATGTCATCTAACTTCATGCTAAATGTTTTTCACTTCATTTTTAAATCAATATCTGTCTCTCAGCGTGACGCTTTACGTCAGCGTTACCATCAGTTTGTGTCCTGACATAAAATAAAAAAAAGTAAAATAAAAAGAGTAAATCACATCATTTCATACCACTATACACCCAAGATAAAGAATAGAAACACTTGTTATTGTGAGGTTTACTAGTCAGCTAGTTAACACACTTTTCTGAGTTGAAGTGCATGTTATAGAGCAGGAAAAATTTTTTACAAGACATAGAGGATCAGCAGGATCTCTTTGCACCTTGAAGGTAATAATTGTATAATTATTTATATAAAATTTTAATTGGTCAATTTTAACTAAAACAATGTACCAATTTTTCTCTCTCACAGTTATAGTTTCTGTTATCTGACGAGCCTCATGCTTAAGCACTTTAACCAGACTGTGCATCTGAATTCATAAAATGAAGGAAGGTTATTCATTTGCAAACATCCGTCCCATTCTGTACAAATCTGACCGACTCTTCAAAAAGAAGGGACGAGATCACAGACTGCCGTGCATGCACTCACACCACAGCAGCCTAGACAAAACAAAAAAAATGCCATTTCAGAAGGGTCAAACTATTGGGCTGCATCAACAAAAGTAAACAACTAAATGGAATTGAAATGACTGGGACTTCAGCACATTATCAAAACCTGAAGGATGCTAAGAGTAGGATAAGGCCTGGAAGGATGGAAGGATAGTGCTGAACTGTCAACTTTGTAGAAGAAACATGGGCAAAAAAACATGAATGGAAATCACTTAAACACTTGGTGAAGTCACATGGTAAAAAAAATCAACAGTAAAAACCAGAGTTATGTTTCATAATGAAAGTAAGAGCATTTACACACACACACACACACACACACACACACACACACACACACGATGTGATGAGAATTCACAGGTTTGTCATAAGAAATATTAAACATATTAAAATATTTGTAAAAAAATTCTGACATTTCTGACAGCATAAACACTGGACTTTGGAGCGATGGCAAAAGGTCATGTGACCTGATGAGTCCAGACTGAGTCTGTTCCAGAGTGACGGGCGTGTCAGGGTGAGAAGGGAAGCGCATGAAGCGATGCTCCCATCATGCATAGCGTCCACTGTACAAGCCTCTGGAGACAGTGTTATGATCTGGGGTCGCTTCAGTCGCTCAGGTCGAGACTCAGCAACGTCATGTGGAGATAAAATGAAGTCACATGACCACCTGAATGGACTGAATCATCAGGGTACGATATCATCATATCATATCGTAGTTACTAAAAAAAGAAGTTTTTTTTTCTCATTTAATTCAAGGATTTTGACAAAAGTGTTGCATTAAACATTCCAGAATTACAGCCATTTTCACACCCCGGCCCCCCCCCTGGTAAATCTAAATCAGATACTCTTGCATGCACAGCAGATATTATCTCATGCAACTACATGATGTTGTGTGTGCACCAAATAGTTGCACAATATGGCATCATTTAACATCCGGTACAATAAGTGTGTGTACTGCACTTTTCCTGGTTGCGCAGTAGAGTTTGAGCTCAGTAGCGGGGGGGGGGCCCGGGGG